>JAJHUR010086035.1:0-10491 GCA_027495735.1 Lutjanus campechanus | reverse complement strand
CACACACACACCTCCATGTACAAGAGTGGGCGTTCTTTTTAAAAGCTGCGGGTAAACTTCGTCCTCTAAATGTGCTCTTCGTGGTTGTTGTCGCTGTCGCAGAGGGGGGTAAAGATACACTGCCCCCCACTGGACAGGCCAGCTCTTGTCATGTGCAGCACATGCAGCCCAAACTGTCCGAGAAGAACCACAACATCAGGGTGAGACAGATAACCGTCAGAAATATGGTGCAGTTTGGGCTGAATTACTGGAACAACACTGACATGTCACACAACAAAGGAAGGCTTCTCAGAAATGACTTAGTGAGCCGCTTTTTGAGGTGCACAGTCATCAGGAATAAGTGCTTCATTAGGTCAATTCTCCCACCTTCATGAGAACATGAAGTAGATGTCAGTTAGCTACACTGGTGCTTTCACACTAAATGACTGAGAATGTTGAAAGAAAATTAGAAATTAATAGAAAGAAAATGAATCCTGAGCTCTGTATGAAATCTAAATATTAGGAGGTTGAGTCATGCACTGGGAAAGCCTGCCTGGATTCTCTGTGGAGTTAAAGAGAAATGACGCTGAAATGTGACTCATATCTTTTCTTCTTTGTCATTGGTTTTACACCAAAAGAGTGGCTGAGTGAAAATGCTGCCTTTCCTAAAACTGTAAAAGTGAAACTAGAAAAATGGGAGACGTGCAAAATGATGTCAGACTGCAGATTTCCCAATATGGAGCAACGTTACAAAGGGATTGCGCAAACACCGGCTCTTTTTATTTGACAAAAATATGATGACTTAGATCCGGTCCTTCCAGTGCTAGTGGTGCAACAGAACATGGTTTGTCAGGAATCTGTACAGATCACCCCCCCCCCACAGTTCGGCACACATATAACCATCATGGTGAGAAATAGTTTTAATGCCTCTGTTACTTTTTTAAGTTATAGTTCCCCAAGTTAAAGTTTCAGTGTAAAGACAAGACAGATGTGTGCTGTGTTTTACTCTGAAATGAAATGATTGGGTGTAGAGCAACTGATTTAAAAGCTATTGGTTTTGTCTCTATTGTGTGTAATCCTGTAGGCTGTCACTTTCGGCATTTTCAGTGGTACAACTGGGATACTGGGCATGCTTGTTATCATACAAATAGATCATACGACTGATTTTTATCGTACCTCTGGTGATATCTGTTGCCTTCCCTTTGACACACAGCTCTGCTCACTTAGCAGAGCTGTTCCAGTCTCTTTGTCCGTCTGTGGCACAGTCTTCAATGACTACGTTTACGTGCACACAATATTCTGGGTTTTGCTCTTATTCTGAAAAAGCTAATATTCCTTCTAAGTTGTTTGTATGGCAAATGAATATTCCACTAATATTCCTATTTACACACAGCCGTGTATACTCCATGGATGCTTCTTTGTGTCGAAATAGGATTTCTTCAAAGTCTTCCACCGGTGGCTGCCTTACTCTTTCATTCATTTAACCACCTTCTTGAAAAAGATAGCATTACGAAATTTGTGCATATCCAAAAACTTGCTGATATCCAAGTCTTTCATTACATTTAAAAGATGGCATGTTTCTCCCTCCAATCAGAAATGTGGGTGTTTCTTTTGTGCATACATCTATACAGGACCTCAGCCTTGCATGCTGTTGGTGAGTGGTGTTGGTTTGTTTACAATGCAAAGAACTGACTGTCAAAAAGAAAGAGGCTGCGTGTTGCAAACTGCAGTAAAAACTAAGGCGCATATTCTGAATGTGCTGTATAAATGTCCAAAGAAAGCTCCTAAAAACCTGAATAATACCAGCGTGACTCACATGTCTTTATCAGAAAACGCTCCATTCAGAACAAGACCTAATTCAGAATATATCCAAATGAAATATGCTGTTTTACATGACCCGTATCAAATTCTGAATATCTTCATATTTTGAATAATAGAGGAAAATTAGTGTGCATATAAACGTAGTCAGTGTTACTCGCGTAACAGCTATTACTCATGACAAGTAACCGAGCTGGCTGGGACACTGAACAAGACTACAGAGTACAGACAACAATAGGCTGTATAAAGACTTTATTTATATTTTATTTCTTTTAGATCTTTGTATTATACAGTCTATGCTGACTACAGACAGAGAGAGGCAGCTACATACATAACCCACTCCCCGTTTTTTTCTGATCTCTTATCCGATCTGTGACCATAACCATTAACTAAACCACGATCTGGTTTGAAATACGAGTTTTGTGATCTGTTGCACCCCTATCTGATACATATGTGTATGTACATCAAACTTTGCAGTTTATATAACAGCAGGTAATGTACCAAAGTGACATTGTGATGGTGCATGACGTGATGTAATCACCTTTTTCTCTTCTTCTCTGAGTCGTTTGTCCTGGGTTTGCTTTGGGGTGTCTTCGCTGTGCCTGATTTGGAGATACTGTCTTCTCTGCGTCGTTTGCTATGTGAAAAGGAGGAAAATGGTTAAACAGCTGTTTGTCAAAAATTAACTGTCCCTTTCAAATGAAGTGCTCACTAATGTTATCCATTTTACCTTTCTCATTCAGAAATGTATACTTTTTATTTATTAGCCAATCACCAACCAACTCAAATTATTTATCAATTGATTATGACTGATAGCCAACAATTGGTTTCCTTTATCACATTGAATGTACTGACTGTGTTGTGCTGCCGTCCAGCTCTGGTTCCTTGCAGGGAGACTGTGCTGGTACTTTGCCGTCCTGTCTGTAGTCTTCTCCCTCCTCCAGCTGACCTCCCCGTTGAGTGCCATTGCATCGTTCTGCCGGACACCTGGTCTGAGGCTGAGTTGAGGGGGGAGACTCTGATGTCGGCTCCTGATCTTCTCTGGACAACTCCCGCCACCGGTTCTGCGGGCAGAGGAACAGTACATAAAAGAATTTGACGAGATATTAAAGACTTAAAAATGTGTTGGCAAAGCAGGCCACCATACTATTTGTGCTACTGATCAAAAGAGTGATGTTCTTCAAAAAATGTCAGTGTGCATCAAAAACAGTAGCTGCCAACAAGAACCATTAGCTTAATTATGCAAGATCAAGAGAGTTCCATAAAACACATAGACTACTACACCACAAATCACTGCTGTCAAGTATTCATAACATAACATAAGCTTGAATAGACTACTATAGATTGTTACTCAGTTTCTGACTACTGACATTGTTGACAAGAGTTACTAAACCAAGAGAAATCATTCTCATACAAGTGCTGCCCCAAAGGAAGGAAGAGGTGGTGAAAAAAAAAAAATAATATGAAAGAGTCGGTTTCAAAGTTTCAGCCTCACCATCAGTGACCATGGTTAGATCTTTTATCTTTTAGATAAAGACCTTGTAATAAATGATGGAAAATTGTACAGACAAGACAACAGAATTAAGATAAGGTAAATTTAAAAAAGAGCAGCATAAAAAAACAGTAACATCAAAATATTAACATTTCTCAGCAAATGGCGCGGGCTTGTAAAATTGATCTGAATGTCAACCACTGTCCAGGCTACAGTATAAATCAGAGTCTGTCACTGCATGTAAAGTAGGGCTGCACAATATGGTTTTGACAGATATTGCACTATGATTCACAGTTATTGGGAATGATTTTTTATTCACTGAAAAAACTATTAAAATAACAACGAAGTGACATTTGTTGGGTCTGTACCAAACAAACATGTTTTCTAACATCCTGAGAACAAGATTTGTCGGCCAGAGCATCTCTGCAGCACTACAGTACTTCATTATAATGCGTTTAGGTCACATTTTTTTCTTTATGAAAAATCTGCAGCTTCTGCCATTTAGATATTGCACTTGGCCATACTGCAGTTTCAATAGTATTTCAATTAATTGTGCAGCCCTAATGTAAAAGAAACATTATATTTTGATATTAATTTTTAACCTTCACAGGACTGCATCAATTAGACGGCAGTTTCTAGACTCAGCAAAGTTTCAGGATGAGAGACTAATTAATGTGGATGACAAGCACACTTTTTATAGGAATATCTTGAAAAAGGATGGGGGTTGGAAGGAAAAAGGGAACTTTTGGGAGTTACGCATAAGTCAACTGTCTTCCAACTACATAGAAACAAGGCTGATTTAAGAAAACTATGTTAGTTATGAATAAATAACTCAAGACACTCAATTTACGCATCTACAGGGAGGAATCCCAAGTGCAGTATTGCTCGTATTATACGTGGACAGTTGTTCACTGGCATCGCTCCTAGTTAGGAAGTGGTGTTACTGGTTATCAACTTTGGTGAGCCAGCTGAGTTTGGTTGTAAAAGGGACTTGAGTTATTCCTTATCATGACAATGGGAAGCTCTTGAAGCTCATAACTTCTGATTTTCAATGTAAAACCCACCAAAAAAATCTGTGAATGATTTTATGTCATATTATTGGCAAATGACCATGGTATATGAGGGATCATCAACTTGTAGGTGTGCGTTAAACGGTTTGAAGTAACTTTGCATCGACTGGTTCTTTGCCTCCACATCGTACCTGCCTCCACATCGTAACGCACACCTACTCACTGATTATCCCTTATGTAATGTATCATTAAGAGCGAGAGTGCGTTAGAATGAGTGTTGAAACAGGTCATGGTGTGTGAGGTGCAGGTACCTGTACAGAAGAATCTCCCATGATATATTTGGCTCCTTCGAGGACAGCCATGTAGGAGAAGCGCAGCTGGTCAGGGGTCTGGATCAGGCCCATGCGATACTTCCTCATGTCCAGCAGGATGCTTTTGATGTCCACTGATGAGGGGTCTTTCCTCTTGTCCATCTGGATAGGACAGTCATGTAAATTAGTTCAGCTAATTGGGATGAACCTCCTGTTTTCCTGATATCTGGTGACTCATCTGCTGCTTGTGTTTTGAAGCGAACCGAACACATTTGCACACCGGCACACAACAGCAGTCTGTAATGGTGAGTATAGTGCAGCAGTTTTGGGATGAAATGCTGTAATTGACCTTTTGAGTTCAGTATTTTCCTTTGATCTGGTTTATCTACCTCCACATCATCATGTTTCATGCCATTTCCCAGCATGCAAAGAGAGCAATGTTGCACTTCAGCTGTGGGTAGGACGTAACCACATAAAAGCTAATTTATGTTTTAGTTGTTGGAGGCTTTTCTTCAGCACTTGCTTTCTTTTAAACTCAGAAACAGGAGCCAGTCAGATTTTTTTTTAAATTTGATTTAAAACATTTTAAACTTGTACTTAAAATATTTAAAACTTGGATTCAAAATATATTAATCAGTCAGAGGATCAGGAAACTGAAAAAATTGAACATTTTGATATATTTATTTAGAACATAGGTGCTGATGAGACAAATAAAGTACTCACTACTGAGCGACTGAGGCAAGATGGCAAATGCAAAATGTAATTTTAAGTCAGTAGATAATATATTGACTGACTCTTTGTTGTGAATATATGCACTTAAGTCAAATGCAGTTACTTCCATGATTTTAGATACAAACAGGTCAACACAGGATAAAATGGGTCAGAGTTGGCTATGACTCACATAACTGTCTAAACATAGAAATTTATACATGTATGAAATACACTAATCAAATAAACATTTCTGCTTAGTCAGAATGTGGAAACACAAATTTGTGCTCTAAAAAAAGTGTACTAAAAAGTAACTTTTTATAAAAGCTAAGATTTAGTGAATTAAACCATATTCTGATTTAAAATTTAACTTTAACCAGTATTCTATAGACTACATATTTTGACCATTTGGTGATGAACATATATATTTTCACTAACATTTCTGTGATCATACAAAATATGAATAGACAATCTAAATACTAAATTCTCTGGATTTTGGCTGTTGTTAGTAGTAGTTAGTAAAAACACTATATCAGAGCTCATATGGAACAAAGAGGCTGGACTTACCAAGACCACACATGTATCAACTAATGAAAATGTCCCTGAGCGTCCAATTCCAGCGCTGCAGTGCACCACAGCTGGCCCGTGATCCACCCCCAATGCTCCGGACTCCCGCACTTTGAAGAGGAAGTTGAGGAAGGATGCCGGGGACTCTGGCACACCAAAATCAGGCCATGTGGTGTAATGAAAGTGGTAGATCTCTCTCTTCTCTCCCGTCTGTGAAAGCAGACAGGCCTCATTAGCAGGTAAAAAAAACATTAGTATTAAGCATGTCAGTTCTGACTTGAACAGTTCTGCTTGAGTTTGTTTCAGGTGCGTTTAACATCTGAAATGAGCAAACATGTCAAACTGTTTCAGTTTCATTTCATTCATATGACAAACCAGGTTCTGAAAACTTGACTCACCAAAACAGCAAATCAAGAAAGGGTCTCTGCAGGTTTCAAAAAAACTTTTTAAGACCTAAGACCTCATGCCTTAAGAACAGTATGAATGCAATTCAAGAATGATTTCACAACCATACTGGCAAAAAAAAAAAAAGAAAAAAGAAATACAGAGGATATGAAGGAAAATCAGAGTCACAGAATTACAACATTCAATTAAACATGAATACACAAAATTGTATGTCCGCAAGACAAGTAGTAATAGTTATTGGTTCCATGTTGGGGGCAGCGGGGTTTGCAGTTCTTACAGCATGATCAATACAAATTCTTCCCCAAAACACCTTTAAAACCAAGACGATATAACTTATGTCAACTCATAATCCAAACAATCTTTTAGGACCTGTCAAAATCATATTCAAGACATTTTAGGGCCTCTAATTCAGATAACTGTATTTTAGTATGTTTTAGGAGCCATGGGAACCCTGCAAGACATGTGGGCTTATTTATCATGCTTTTTGTGATCACATTGGCAGTTTTTTGGTTGTTGATATGTTTTTATATTGTGTGTGCTAAATTGTATGTTCATTTTTAAATAAGAAAAAGAGGCGACAGCTGGATTAGAGAAATTCAGTTCAAGTTTGGATGAAAGATGAGTTTTTAAAAATGCAATTTACAACAGAAACATGTAAGTTTTGGAGTATGTTCTGTATTTAAATTACTTAAATTAACCTTAAACTTAAACAAAAAAATCTTTGGATGTTTGGAAATCTATAACTCCAGTAAAAAGAAAAAACAACAACAATTAATCTGTCCAAATGTCTACGTCAGGGCATGACACCCCTGAACCATTTCAGTTCTCCTTTGCCACCTTTTCCAGGGAACCCCCCTTCTTCTAAGTAATAATGTGACATACACTCATATTCTGCAGCTCCAGCACTCTGGTGGTGTAGTAAGACTTGGTGTCTTCTGACAACAGTGTGACCAAGAAACGTGTGTCTCTGAAGGCCATCTCCCTCTCCTCAGCTGTGGGCCAATACTGTGCACACTTTTCCTGTCAAAGATGGAAAAAGATCTGTTCAGAGATACCAAATAATTCAAACACCTGACAAAAAAATCCACTCGATGAAAAGCAGATGTTAGCTAAATGGCCAGGTCGGCTTTGAGATAAAGCAGCTGACCACTAACAGAAGGACAGTTTAATCGTTGGCATAAACTAAGTAATGCTTCCATATTTTTAGATTTACCAGTTCACACTCAAATACACATCATGTTGCACGTCATTAAGACACTCTCAAACATGCACTGAAACGTATCCAAATATAAAACGTCAATATGTTGCTCTCCCATCAACATATACAACTATACATCTATACCAAATCCAACCTCTGCTTTGTGAGAGCGACATATTGTATCACAGCTTTGTTGTCTTGTGGATTTTGCTGTTGTCTAATTCAGGTCACCGTTTTTATGTCACATTAAATACAATTTTAACAATGTTTAAAAATGTGTATTAATCAAGACTCCATTCTTGTGTGTATTCTATTTTTCTGTTTCTTTTTTAAAATGTATTTTATACTTAGCTTAGCTTATACTTACTTATTTTCCATTTACAAAACTGACTAATTTAAGGCAAAATTAACGTATACCAACATATTAAACTGTTGATTCTTATCTTGTTTATATTGTTCTTAATGTTGTATTTTCACATCTTGCTTGTTTACTTATTTATTATTTGCTTCTTCTATACGCTTCTTGCTATTGTGCCATCTAGAGATTCATATTTTTCCCAAAAATGAGACATTTTCCATCCCATACAATTTCAGCTACTGTCAAAACACATTGGTCATCTTTCAGGCAACACTATAAGAAACAGAGAGAAATTTGGGTTCTAAACCTGACCACTTTAGTGTGTTAGTTATGGTATTAATAACTAATGAGGCAGAACAGTGCCATGTCAACATTAATCAACATTATAATATAAACTTCTCATGCAGTTTGACCTTTGCGACAGCTGCGTTTATCATCTGTGATCTGTCATTGTTTGTCTGAACAGCCTCATGGAAGTGATATTTTACAATTTTTGCTAGTGCTATGTCCTTTATACTTCATATTATAAATTTATGAAATTTGTTGAGGCAAGTCATTTGGTGTTTTCAAAGTCATTCTAATAAGCTGAGACAGATTCCACATTCTGTTGGCGTTCAGAGGCTGCTGCAGCGACTCCAGAATTAGAATCTCAGCCTAATAAAGTTAGTGATCGCTCAAAATAGAAAAGCAAAGCTCTAAAAAAGTTCTCACTCATTTTGTGTGAGATTTCAGATGGATTCTTCAGGAGATTTTGGCTGTCTTTCTTGAGTGACAGGCGCATTTCACTAAAGCCAACTGTTGAAGGTAAATCCATCATATGCTGCCATCTCTGTCAGTATTTTGTCCAGAAATATTTTGGATAAAGAATGAATCCAGTGTTCTTGCACACTTTGGAATTTTACTTAGAATTTTCTAGCACATTTGATCTCTTGTTCAGAGCACACACCAACATCTTCATTGTTCAAGTTACTGTACTGACTGCAGTAATGGTCAGAAGTTTTTGAATTCATGGCACTTTTTGCTTGTTAATTTTAATTGCTTGGTGTGCTCCATCAGCAAACACAAAGCGTGTTATACACACACACACACACACACACACACACACACACACACACACACACACACACACACATATATATATATATATATATACACACATATATATACATACATATATATATATGTGAGAATAAACTAGGCATACATATTTTCTACACATATTTCCTGTTTTATATTTGCCTGATAATGGAAAAATGGTTTGAATGAGCACTCCCGGGAATCTCGTTGCCCGGGATTAAATGCTAGTGCTATGTCCTTCACTGCTGCTGTAACACTGCAAATTTACCCATTGTGGGACTAATGAAGGATTATGTTATCTTATTTGTGACTTCAGTCCTTACAGCTCACGGCGACTTCACTGCACCACAATGTTATAAATCCAAAACAAAATCTCTAGAAATGAATTTTGAACAAGTTAACTTGGATAACTAGACTGACCTTACTATTTTACTTTCCTTCTTTTTACAAATATTTTAACATTTTAACAGTTGTTTTTCTTGAGCTACGTTTCTTGCATTAAAGGTGCCACATAAAATTTTTATTATAATAATTATTATTATAAACCAGTAGTGGAAACAGTCAAATATAGCTCAAACAGACTTAAGACGCCTGGCTTGATTGCCAAACAATTTCTGATCTTGAAGTGTACTTACAGTATGAATATTCCATCTGTCAGCAATGCAGTCAAATACTGTGACAAACACTTAACTTATGTGTACAATCAACATCTAGTCATACAGTATTTTATTTGTTAACAGACAATGACCAGAACTGTTGAAGATAAGCCTATTATGTAACGTTCCCTGAGCAGGATTGGAGTGCTGGCCTACATAAAAGATCCTTGTGAGGTTAATAATATCAGCGGACTGACTAGGTGCTCTTTATCTTCTATTTCCAAGAAAACACTCAGTGAGTGAATCTCATGACTGAGCTCTATTCCAGCTGCTTTACTGAGAAAGAGAGAGATCACAGCTGCCCTGCGTGAGAGAGAATGTTAGTCTGTGTGTGTTTAATCGGCACATCACAGGATCACTGGATTTAAGGGAGTTGAAAGGTTGGGCAGCATCCCAGCTCCTCACATACATCTGTGAACATGCTGTCAAAACACTGAATTCCTGTTATCCTGCTGACAGGAGGCTGAAGCCCCACAGCGGGCTGTTCAAACAGAAACCGCAACTAATTCAGCAAGTTGCATTAATTATTTCACACTGTCTGCAGGCTGGTAATTTTGACCAAGTGTGTGAGTGTTGTTATCTTTTGTGGTCTATTCAGTATTTCTGTAGTCTGTGTGTGGGTGTTTAGGCACCAGACAAATAACAAATGTCAAACCAGACAACATGCTGTATTTAAATTTATTCATGTGTACTTACTGAGCCTTTCTCGATCACCCTGTTGAGCATTATGACTGCCTTGGTCTTCTGCTCCCAAATCATGAGCCAAAAGTGGCCACAGGTGTTCCTAAGGGGGCCCTGTGGACAGCAAACACACACACATACAATCACACTTTGATCAGTTTAATGGCAGAAGTCCAGTGGGACGTTATTTACAATGGAAATGTATCTTCCAAGCATGAACAAAATCATCAG
>JAJHUR010086032.1:0-14005 GCA_027495735.1 Lutjanus campechanus | reverse complement strand
TTGGCTGCCAAAGAGTCTGTACTTGTACTACGCATCCTCCTTCCTTCACTACCTGTCGCTCCGCAATTTTATTTATTTTTTATTAAGTCTCAGTTTTAGTCCTGTGTCAAATCAAAACTTTATTTATATAGCCCGATATTACAAATCACAATCTGCTTCCGGGGTTTTTACAGTCTGTACAGTATGCGACACCCCGTCCTGTAGACCCTCAAAAGTGTAATGAAAAATTCCCCATAAAAACACAACTAAAAGAAACCTTAGGGAGAGCGACAAACTTTTAGACAAAAGTTTGGTTATGTTATTCTCATCTTAGTCAAAGAAAACTATTTTGGTCTAGTTTTAGTCAAAGAAAACTGTTGATATTTTAGTCTTTTTTAGTCATCAGAATAATAATCCAGTCTCACCTTTTTTCATCAACAATTTTAATAATTCATATGGTCACAGTTAATGCTTTATAACGCTGGTACTGTCTCGTCTTCCTCTCATCACCTCACGGGAAAAAGGTCAATGACGAACATCTCATCATAGTTTTTACTGCTATGTTGTGACTATTTTTTACAAAAGGAACTTTGCCAGGAACCATAGCACTGTATTTACATTTTGAACAGAGGAACCAGGGTTCAACTCTGGTCTTGAGCTGTAAAAAAAAAAAAATCCCTGCCCTGGAGGTAGAACTTTTCAATGGCCCAGGGAGGATCGGGGCAGAGTTTGCAGCACTGAGCATCACTCACTGGTCAAACACAAACCTGAAGGACACTGCAACTTGTGTAAAGTACACCATGGTTACCTTCCCTGCCGGATTGAAATGTTTCTGTAATTAACTCGGCAGACGTCCTCCAAGGACAGCACGGAGGAACGGCCTTCACTGTCTTCACTGCCAAAGGATGCATACACTCTCTTTCGTGCTTTTACCTGAGATACAGTGAACCAAGGTTATCATCAGACGATCCTCAATCAGAATCTACACCGCGGCGCATGAATAATTGTCATATTCAGGCTTTGGAATCTTATTATTTTTCTCAAAAGTTGAGAAATTCTTCTATTGGGGTGACATAATGCCACTTTATTCAGACGCAGCTTTAGTTAAGATGGATGTAGTACCAAGAACAAGTCTGAATAAAGAAAATTCTTTGCCTTTCATTGGAAATGATGTCACTTATGCAGTAAATTCAAAAACCTCTGGACCTATTTCTAAAGATCAATATCTTACGACAGGTCTGTCATTGCAACTAGATACCACAATAAACTAAACTAGAAAGTGTTACACACAGAATTAGATGGGACCTTATTTTCAAACCACTGACTGATGAGTATTTTTAAATGTGCATTGTTTTCTTTTGAGTGTAACCTACTGTACTTTTAATTTTTAATTAACTTTATGATTACTTTAAAACACAAGGTTGTATAAGGAGATTTTAGGTGTGGTTCCCTTTATGCTACTCACAAAAACAAAAAACGTGAAAAATAAATTATACAACATATGTGTGAAGAAATACGAAATCACAAAATAAAACTATTTTTCACAGTGGAATTCAGGAGTTTTGCGCCATGAGGAAGGAGGTACAATGGAGGTATAATTACTTTTTTAATATACAAAGAATAAAGTGAGGTAGCTTTATATTTGTCTGTTGTGCTGCGATTTGTAGGACTATTTATAAAAAATCCAAACACAGGAATGTAAGAAACTGTAAGACACTGAAACGTCAGTAATTAGAGTAAATATCAGAAATGGTAAATTATGACAACACGCACATGCGGGTCAAAGTAACTAATTACAAATGCTTAAATCACCATAATTAAGTAGTTTTTTGGGTACTTGTATTTTGATGACTATATTTTCAAGTCTGTACACCAGCATGCAGTATGCATTACACTATGTAATCAACTTAGTTATTTTTAGAACCATAATTGAGTGCTGAGTACAATTTGAATTAATATACAAACACTTCATGTGCATTTTTGCAGCCAGTAAAGTTATCTGATCGCAAACGGAGGCAAAACCGTGACACACAGGTGCACAGGTTTGGTGTTGGTATGATAATTAATTTATCAAGTAAAATTTAATCAATCGACTAAAAAAATAAAGATCTGAAATATAAAAGAATATTTTTATGAGTGTGTTCCATATGTTATCCAATATTCAAGTACATTTCTTTAATATGTGGGCCTCTACGTCTTTATATGTTTCATAGGTCACGTGATGCCGTCAGAGAATAACGATATGTTGCTGTGGAAATAAAGGTTTGATTGAGGGAGAAAAAAACGCGCTTGGTATTATCTGGTGCGAGATTTTTTATGTGTTTTTAATAATGAATCGATTGATTCATCATTAATGTTACCAATGATCAATTAAGGAAAACGCTTACAACTGGCATCCCTGGTTTGGAGAAGTGACCGAGACCACTGAACAGAACAGAGCAGGAGTTTGAAGTAATTTACTGAAACAGAAACCCCTTTGATTGAGCGCCTGCTTTTGATAATACATTAAACAGGTTCTAAAGTAACTAACACTGTTGAGTAGTTTTTGAGAGGAATACTCTGTACTTTTACTTCAGTACTTTTTTAATAGCAGTAGTTTTACTAATGTAATGTTTAGTAATACAACAATACTTGTACTGGAGAACAGATTTTCACACACCTACGTCATGCACGGACGATAAACACATTTTCTCTACTGTGCAAACATATGATGATCTTACAGAATATGATGCATCAGGTCTGGGCAATCTGGACAAAATACTGCGATTTTTATTGACATGTTGTAAGGATGACTGTTGGTGCATTCAATAAATATCAACACAATGAGATTTTTGAGAAATAATCAGCAACAGCTACAACAGGGTGGTGAGTTCAGAAAATTACATCACTTTACTGCAATACAGCCTTTAAAACGACATGCAAAATCTAAGACACCTCATATCACGATATTTTTACAATATCGATATTTTGCCCAGTCTTGCTTCATGCTACCCTTGTGTAAGTCAGCGCCCCACTGGGGCCACCGCAGTCAAAAAAAAGTCTGGACACGCCCCTGCACCTCAGCCAGAATAAAGTTGACATCCAGCTGAGGCCCGATGAGCTGTGTTTTGATGGAAAAGGAGCTAAATAACTCGCCTGTATGCTATTTATCATCCTGCCAAAGACATGCCATCTTGAATTGGTGGTTGAAGAGCGGCGGGCTCTTAGTCACAACAATCCTACAGAGGCTTGAACCAATGACAGCAGGGCGGCGGGCAGCGGCGGGTGGGGAGGGGCGTGTAATTGTTTCACCGGCTCTCATTAATTAATTTCCCTCCTTCATTTATACTGGAAACACTACATAGGTCTGGGAGGTATAGGTAATGATACAGAGGGAGAGACATGAATACTGAGGGAGAGAGAGAGAGCGTGCATCCTATTCCCGTCAGCGAGCAGCTAGCTGTCACACAAAGACACAATGAGGCCCGGCAACAAACAGCCACTTAAAAAACAGCCTGGCAACAGAGAGCAAATTCAATTAGAGAAGTAATTAGTAGATACAGGGCCAGGCAGCGGGCTGCTGCGACGCCACAACACAGGAATTAATAGGCGCGGATAGGAGGAGGACGCTGTCATAATTAAGAGGCAATCACCTATGTCAATGAATACCTAAAAAAAACACAGCCCCCCAACGCAAAACTATTAATTCAGTGATCAAAAAATATTTCAGGAGATGATTAATACAGCAAATTCATTTTAAAAGACTAATTTCTGGAAAGATAGCAAGACAATTGCACATAATGTACTCCGCCTGGCATTTATATTGCTAATTAAATTTTTTCTTTCTGATAATTTGTGGAAGGATTGCTCGTCCCTGTCTTTCTCTCCTCCTGTGTGTGTGTGTGTGTTTGCTTCTTCTCGAGTTATGAACCAATGGAGGCACTATTGCAGCAGTAAATACACTGCAGAGGCTGTCGAGCAGAGCTGTGTGTCGAAACGCCTCCGGCAGAACGCCGCCACGCATGGACGAAAAAAAACAACATGAACACGCACAAAAACAACAACAATACACAACAAAAAAACTTGCCGTTTCTTTCCATCTTCAACTCTGCAACGTCCCTCCACCCTCCCCTTATTTATCTCCCCCACCAACACCACCGCCGCCGCCTCCCCCACAACTCCACAGATACAAAAGACCCAGCAATTAAATTAGATGATAAGGACGTGAAATAAATCAGCAGGTTATTGATTGATTTGTCTCTCTCTTGGGGTGGGGGTGGAGGGCGGTGGCAGCTATCATTTCACACCAACAGCTCCTCTATCGCTAACTAATTACTCTGTTTCGAAAATCCCTCAGATGAGACACCGAGGTTTCACACGGCAGATAGAGAGGCTTTGCAAAAAAAATACACAGAAGCAAAGAGAGACGGAGGGATCTGAAGGATTAGAGAATCATCAGAGAGTGTAAACAACAAGAGAAATGTTTCTTCTGGGTAGCCTTGGTATCTAACATGCTGTAAGTGACGGGGCTGTTTGTCTTTCGGGCCTGTTGTTGCCGTCACCCACATCAGTGCAGAAGTCCTGATGCTGACGGAAAGTCATTAATCTAAACAATAACCACTGCGCTGCCCAGAGAAGCTGCAGTGAGAATCTAGTCCAAGGCCTCTGGTGCATCTAGACATCTGAAAGGAACAGACCTGAGCATGATGTGAGCTGCAGTAGCTGAAGTAAAAAGCAACATCGGCGTGGCTCAGTTGCACCAAGGATCAAATTTTAAACCCAATTACATAAAGGTTTGACTTTAATTTATGTTGCAGCAAACTCTAAAGCTAGCCCAAAATTAAGAAAGATTCAATTTAAATGTCTCTTTAAACCTCATGTTTACTATAAACTAGATTAAATTCAGTTCTGTTTGAGCAGAACTTTAAAGGGACAGTTCACCTTCAAAAATACACATTTCCACGCTGGCCTGTAGTGCTATTTATCCATTTAGACTGTTTTAGTTTGAGCTCCAGAGTTTTGGAGATGTCTGCCTTCTCTCCAATATAATGGGACTATAATGGCACTCAGCTTGTGCTGCTAAAAGCACCAAAAAAAATACATTTGAAAAACTCAAAACCGGTGTCTCTTTCGAGTCAAGTCAAGTCAAATTTTATTTGTAATAGCCCAAAACCACAGCTGGCCTCAGGGAGCCAGTACAATCTGTACATTGTGGGACACCCCCTCTCCTGTAAGCCCACAAAAGAGTCAAGAAAAAGTCCCCAAAAACCCTCTCAACTGGGAAAGAAATGCAAGAAACCAAAAATCATGACCTGGCCATGCTAGACACTCAACACACCTTGTAGTGAGCAGATTCATGTAGGAACTATTTTCTCTCTACTAGAAAAGAAAGTAGTTCCAGTAGATTCTGCAATAGTCCTGGTAGACCGTACTGCAGAAATATTATAAAGAAATATTTTAAATAAATATAATAATTTTTATTTTAGACACATTAAGCTATATAGAACTGTGGTTCCCAACCTTTCTGCTTAGTTATCCCTGAAAATGAAGCAACGCTGCTGCTTCACAGCCTCATCCTCATCACAGGTTGTGAACAGTGCTTCTCCCATCGAAAGTATTTTACATTAGTCTTTTTTATCATTATCTGAATTTCCTAAAAGCAAGAAGAAAAAAAGCCGGAAAAAAATGACTATATATTTGTGCAGGTGAATTTCTTTTTTGCCTCTACGTGACTGTTTCTATATCCTAGTTATTCTTTATTCCTGCCACTGGATCCGATTCTCCTTGAAAAAAGATGAAAGCATTCACGACATGCAGACCAGCTAGTTATACTTTGTGGTTATGATGGTGGAAACACTACAGCTTTTGTCCGCAGGAGCCTCCAAAATCAACACATTGTCAAAGTTCCTTGTAGCACTTTAAACTTTAAGAGAATTTCATTAAGATTAATAATCTAGACATTCAACACCATTAATATATATAAAAAAACACAGTTACACACATAAAACACAAAAGGAGACAAAATGCAATGAACGCGCACAGTGAACTCAAATTTCAGAAATGTCAAAATGTCAGTTGCATAAGGTAAATTAAACACACTGGCATCCTGAGGAATCTGCCTCTCATTCTTTCATTTTAGATTTAAAAGTATTTAACCAGTTTAATTCTTGGAATTTCAAGTCATTCAACAATCTCTTCCATTCTGAGGACTGCAGAACACACAAATGCTTGTTTTACAATTTCCATCCAGGGCATTGTCTCAGAATTCCTCAGATTTATGTTGTGACCTTTTGGTTCTGACCCTCAAGTTGGGAACCACAGTTCTGTACAGATGGCCCACATCAAACATACTTCTGCACCCAGTGTTTTTTTCCTGCTGTTAATGTGACTGTGAACCTGCACATTAGGGCCAGACTTTGAGTACAACTGCAAACCATTTTGCACCAAAATATCTCAAGGTTTCAACATCTTTTTTTTAACTTCTTCAACATGTACATTTCCTTGACTAATAAATTTAATCATAGTTCTCGACAATGACAGTTTTTCACTGATGAAAGCGAGATGATAATTGAATATGATGAAAAAAACTACAACAAAATCTGTTAACACTTTTGTCGACGAATATAAAACAAGACAAAAATGTTGGGAGGGACGAGGAGGGAAGAGCTCCAACCTCTGTGTGTGGTGGGGACGTTAGATGCACACCAATGTTGCACGATATACCAAAATATTTACCTCTTTATTTAAAAACAAACAAACAAACAAAAAAAAAATACATATCAGTATTCAAATTTCACAATGTGCAATGTTTAAGGTCAATATTAGTGAGTTCAGACGGAAAGTGAAGTAAATTTTTGCCTCATGCAGCCACAGAGGGTGCGTTTGTGTTCAGTTCAGCCTCTGAATCTCTGAATCTACTGCAGCTTTACTCGACTAAAATCTTATGATACTTAACTAAAACTAGACTAAAACAAAAACAATTCAGATGAGTAAAACTAACTGGCATCAGACTATAAAGCAAGGAATCTGTCTCTCTTTCTGTAAGTATATAATTCACCTCTCTCGAGAACTGTTCATCTGATCTATTTCAAAGTTGGCAGGTGTGACACATTGAATAATAATAAATTTTGAATAAATTCAAACAGCTATATCTTGAATTTTCCTTTTGACTTTAAGTTTTAGTCTTTTTCTGAAAGAGTCATTATTATTATTATTATTAATATAACACAGCAGAGACGTGTAAATAAGATGAAGATGATCAGATCATTGAATAAAATATTGAAAAATTGACATTTATTTTGAGTTGATTAATTGTTGGCCCATATAAATCAAGTAATGACAAAAAAAAAAAATCCAGAATAATTGCTATATTAGTTGATAGATTAACGGAATAATCAAAAAAGTTATGTGCAGCCTTAGACTTTACACCCAGAGCCACAGAGAGAAAGAGCCGAGGTTAACTCTCTTTCTCTCAAAAGTGCAGTTTATATGTAACAAGGTGCCAACTAATGTGAGTTTTAATAACTCTAGCTACAGAGCCTTTCTTGACACAATACCAGAGGCCAAGCGGTCGGCCCCCGTCCCAACAGGCATGTTTTGAAAATGCACTACACTAGTCAAAAGAAGTAAATCAGAATTTGTTGTGACAAATTAACACAATTTCCACAAAGCCTTAAATGATTAAAACAGTTAAGAAATAGTCCAGAAATCAGTCAGAATGTAGCCGGAGTCTTGTAGATATATTTATTTTATGCATACTCATGAAATAAACAGACAGGAAGTTAAAGCTCTAGTAGAAGTAAACTGAATAATAAATTAACCAAAAACAAACTAACTTTAGTAATAAGTATGTAAAAACAAACCAAAGTGTCTGTGTATTTGATCTTAGGATTTTTAACTCCAAATCAGTAAAAACAGAGAAAAATTGTGGATGAAAGCTCTTTGCCTCAACAGTGTGAATTTCCACAGCAGAGAGAAATACCTTCACATTTTTATTTCATCTTCTGTGTGGAAATGAAAAGCAAAGGCCCGCGTTGAGGGGGGGCAGGCTGTGATGATGAGCTGAATTTCCACATCCACATCTTTTAAATACAGATTTAGTTTCTCTGGCTCGGTTAAAAAACGGAGGAAGATCTCCATACGCAGAATTTACATATTCATCTGTGACAGTTGGGGGTTATTTGGAGCCCCATTTTGGAGTGATGTGAGAAAAAAAATATCCACTTAGCCATATCATCTCCTACGATCGGGACTCATAAGCCTGGCAATAGGCTGAGAGTGGAGGATAACACTAATATGGCCTCAGATTTCTATGCGGGACTAGTTAATGCTATTTACTGAGGAAGGTAGATGATCGACTGGGGAGCAGAAAGGAGAAGGGAGGGAAGGAGATGGACATTAAGTGGCCTTCGGAGTCTGTGGCCGCTGCTTTAAGAGCCAATTACCAGGCTAATGGAGTTAATGCCAGAGATGAGATGGGCTCGGGAGATGAGAGACGAGAGAGGAGAGGGGATAGCAGGGATGCCTGACACTGAGACAAACTGCAGCGCGGAGAGGGAACGATTAGTGTTTGTTAATCTGATGGGCAAATCATTAAGTATCAAACATACTGTAACACATCAGGAAAGGAACCAAAACGGGCTGGAGGGGCAAGGAAACGTGCCACAAAACACTCACGGACGAGATCTGTCTCGGTTTCATGATCCGTCATGTTAGGCTGCAGATTAAAAGTGTGATCTGCGGGCTTATGAACGATTTAGCCAATTACCAACGTTATCTAAAAACGCTTTAATTTGCCATTCAGAGCTGCAACAGGGGCCCTCGGAGCCGTCAATGAGGGTGATTAGAGCCCAGATTGCGGCTTCGAAAGGCCCCAAACATCTGCTGTCAGAGTGACTTGGAGACGTCAACGCAGGAAAAAACTCCTCTTCAGAGCCTGGCATCTGATTAGCGAGGAGAAGACCGGGGGAGAGGAGAGGAGAGGAGAAGAGAGGAGGAAGAAGGAGGGAAGAGAAGAAGAGGATGAGATTGGAAAAGAGAGGAAAGAAGAGGTGGAAAGACCTGAGTTGGTCGGCTGCCAGCTAGCTCAGTGTGACAGGGAAGGCCCATCTGCGCTCCCCGACACTCAAGATGGCAGATGTAGAAGCAGATTGATTTTCATTCAGCTGTCATGATACACAAGTGGAGAAAAAACACTCGCACACACACACACACACGCACACACACAATCATGGTGTTTGAGAGCTCTGTCAAGTGCCTGGGCTGCTGTTGGCTGTCGGTCTGCCAAGCTGTTTCTCTCCTTCCTGTCATTTCCTCATTCTCCATCCCTCCCTGTCTCTCCCTTCTCTCTTCCTCCCCCTGTCTCTCTCAACGAGCGCTAGCAGAATCTAAACGCCACATCTGGCGCTCAAATTAAATCATTTACAGTCCATAGAGAGAAGCGGCGTTTAGTGACAATACAGCCGGTGGGGAATCAGTGTGTTTTCTCTAAGCTCTGACACCATCGTCTCCTCTGGCATCTGATTAGATGTCATCGCGGGCGCTGCTCAGATGTGCGAGACGTGTTTTCTTGCTGCGCGTTCAAAAAAATCGGAGGGTTGAAAATGTCATGGAGGGAGCTGATCATCTGGTGGCGTCGCCTCTGACACCTGCACTCCCTTCCACATCGTGTCACGGCTTCCATCTGCAGGTCTCGTAACTTGAGCAGATTGTGTTTTGTTTGGGGGGTGGATGCAAAACTGCGTGCCTGACGGTGACTAGCAGAAGAACAAAGATCACATGATTCTTTAACTTTTGCAAATGTTTACAAGGTCACTTAGGTTTGAATTCTTAAAAATGCGGTTTTATTATTAATGTCATTCAAAGTCCTTTGCCTCTGAGCAAAGCACTAACAAAAAAAACTCCCGGTGGCGCTGCTGGGCGTACTGGTCAGCTCCCAGTTTGAATGTCTGCAACTCTGACGGTGAAGCAGAGGATGATCTGGGGTTCATTGCCTGTGGTTAGACCCAACTATAAAGAGACCTGTGGACAATCTGTCCACATCCAAAGTGCATATATTAAAGGGATTGTTCAGGTTTTTTAAGTGGGGTCGTATGAGGTACTTATCGATAGTCAGTGTATTACTTTCAGAAGATGCCGGTCGCCACGACCCCAGTCAGGAGAAGCAGATAGGATCACCACCGAGGTAAAATTACTGATTTCGCCGACAGAGTCTGGTTTGGTGAGAACAGTAGAAAGCGAGTCGGGCAAGTTCAGAAATCTACTGGCCCAAAGTCAGTTTTAACTTGCCCTTGTACAAATAGTTTTATTAGTCATTATTAAATAACAACAGAGACTAAAGTTATTGTTGTTTAATCTTGGGCCGCAATGTTAGAAAATAGTAAAAAAAAATCATCCTAGTTTTTAAAGTCCAAGGTGATGCCTTTAAATGTGTCTCAGTCTAACCCTTTAAATGTTTTGTTGGTCTTAAACCCAAAGATTTTCAGTTTAATATGATAATAAACAAAGAGAAGCAGCAAGTCTCCATATTTGAGAGGCAAAAAATAGCATTTTCTGCTATTTTGCATCAAAAAATACTTTCATGGTTGATCCATTATTAAAATAGTTCAATAGTTTAATTCTTTAGTTGCCAAATTTACTTGCCAGATCCTCCAAATTCTTATTGTTGAGGCCTGGTTTTAAGAAGCTGTCTGACAGAAAGGTAAAGCAGTAAAAGTATTCTAAATATAGTGACTGATTTAGATTTTTTTAACAGCAGTTCGGTGCTTAGTTTCCGTGCTGATACTCTTCTCTGCTTCTCCAAGGTGGGGGCGTGACAACTGACATCTACTGTAGCTAATAAACTGATCACAGATATGTAGCTCATAGAACTCCACATCAATAATCCAAATGATGCCTTTTTTAAATTTATTTTTCTAAACAGAGACATGGTCCAAAAGGGACCCAGGGACAGTCGGACCATGTCCCTGTCAGATGTGGGGACAATTATATCTGATGTAAATTCATCCATGATGCTCCAACATCAAGCTGCATCAGTTTTCTTTCACTTCACGGCCTTTGTTTTGTGTCAAAGAGCAAATATTTCTCCGTAATGATCATAACGTATCACATGATCAAAGCTGACTCGGCTTTCAGATGTACCGACACAGAGAGCTGCGATGATACAGCAGGTCACACACATTAGACTGAATATAATTTTGTCCTGCTCCAACTCAGGTTTGAGATGTTTCTCAGGTACTAAGAACCGAGTGGAACCTGTAAATACTGCTAGGCTGAACGTGCTCCTTTAAAAAAAAATCCATTCAAATCCTGAGCAGTGATGCTGACTCCACGCAGCGCCACAAGTGACCAGACATTTCCAACTGAAAGGTCACTTGAAGAGGAAGGCTTTTCTCCCCCTGAGTCTCCCACCTTCACTCAAGGCCAAGACGGTGCTCCAGACCAGAGTGTTAGCGAGGGTTCAGCACATGCAGGAGAGGAAACAGAGATCAACAGGACAGACGGTGTGTGTGTGAGCAGTATCAAGGATGTAGATTTGTAGAAAAACACTCATCCCTTTTTAAAGCACAACTCCAAACAAGAGTTACATATGCAGCTATGGCTCGATAACTTCCAGACGATTTTCCACGGTGCAAAAGTCAAACCACACTGTGCCGATTTGCATTTCCATGACCACTTATAATGCGTGAAGTTATGCCGAGTTGCTCCTGAGATGGACCGTCTGTGTTGCGAAACTCAGCATGTCTGTGCAGCAGTGTCGGTGTTCAGCTCTCAGTACTTTTGTAGCTTCTGACTGAATCTCTGTAGTTTGAAGGTTAGTTTCTGTCTTTTACTTTCAGGAATCTGCCTTATTTTTCTGTTTCATGTTCACTTTCAGCTGTATAGGTGTCGAGTTAAGTTAGCATTGATGTAAACCCAACATTTCCTGGTTTTGTTGTTTCATAATAAAAACTTTTACATTTCTTGCAAAGAATTTCTAGGAAATTAAGTGTTTCTGCGCCGCTCGACTCAAACTAAGCTCATCTTCGGTTATGATGCACCTTCAAGCGGGGAACCTTGTTGTCGTGGAGATGCAAATCCCTGCTGTGCTGGGCCGACCTGCCAAGTCTAACCGAGTTAAGCCAAGCCACCACGTTTGTATGGAAAAGGTTAAAGAGACGGTATCTGATTGAAATGGGCCTCTCCTTACCACGAAGGGTTGAATTCTGTTTTCATCAGTTCAGTATCTTCAGGAATTGCACACATATCGGACAATTCTGACAATTCTCCAACTCACAGTTTATATTCAAAGCCAACGTTTGGCGGCAGCGCAGGAAGTTGTGTGGGAGGCGCGTGAACGTCAGGGTGGTTGAATGGACGTGATGTGTTTTAGCCGTCTAACCCTCTAACTTTAACCATAACACAGCATGTACAGATATTATATTGAGTAAAAGTCAATGAACGTAATCCAGGGTTTTGCAGGATCATCCAATATCAGTGTTATTTTATTGCATGGGGTTGGATTTTATATCTTTTTAGGAGTGTGCAGCCGAAATCAGAATTAACATGACTCTGCCTTGCATTTCAGATGATTCATGTACAAGGAAATGAAGGTTTTTGGAGTCCAGACACAGAGTTACTATATTTTCTCATTTTTGAAAATGGCAAGAAAAAATGTGCAAAGCAACTGGGTTAGAAATAAGGAAAAATAAACACTGATTTCGCTCTTGTACACAACAGGATAACATCCATCTTCTCAAGTCGTTTGCTCCCAAAGACTTACAACATACTGTACGTTTATCACATCAACATACTGGTAAACATTCTCCCAATGCAGGGCGTCTTTTTACAAGTAGTTTGTGGAGCATTTTTGTCTTAATTTTGATAGTGAACAGAAATTACATGCAACACATTACAGCCCCTCATCAAACCTGAGCCACGCAACATCAGAAAAGCCACCAGGAAATTCAGCTTTTACTCTTTATAGTATTTTTTTTATTTTTTATTTTTTTAGAAATGACCAAGGCAGATTGCTGCATTAGTATCAAGAAAAATTGCCTTTGAATTTAGATAATGCTTGAAATAAGATTTTGAATTGAAGTGTAATAATACCACCCCATTAGCAGCTTCTTTTTTGGCTTTTCTCAAGAAAAGAAGATTTCAGGACTCAATAACAGACTAATTGGCCTGTTAAGACAGAGATTTACTCGATTAAAAAGGTATCACAGCAATACGACCCCATTAAAAACACTAAACACACTTTCACATGACGACTGCGGTGCATAATCTGTCCGCACAGTCCAAAAGTGAACAATGACGACGACTACCGGGGTTCTGTCAATCAGCTAATACTGACACTAATAAAACATTCCACTCGCTGCTAATCACATTCGGCTGTCATTAACTGCGGCTCTATCAATGGCTGATTCAGGCCTAATAAAATCATAAAACATTTCTCCTTTTTTTTTCGAGATTTCGTAAACATGGCGTCTTGGAGTTTTTGGGGAAGCCTCATAGAGGGCTATTGACTTGTAGCTCAGCCTGGGAACGCACTGACTCCTGTGAAATCCCTATAAAATATGAGCCTGCTGGTCATCCATCATTATAGTCAGACAGCACAGGCCTTTGTTTGTCCGGCACTGGCCAGCACTGGACTGGTCTGGCTACTGGCGAGACTGTAATGTGTGTGTGTGAGAGTGGGAGAGACAGCTGAAGCAGAAAGCAGTGTGTGTGTGTGTGTGTGTGTGTGTGAGAGAGAGAGAGAGAGGGAAGCAGTTGACCTGGTGTCAATTAGGAGCCCATATCGTTCCATTCCCCAGGGGCGAGGCCGACTCTGAAACATTAAATCATTTCATTCACTTCAAACCGATCCTGCTGTTTCCCCGCCTCACACGGCCTGTGTCTGAAAGCTCCCGCTGCCTGCTGCTCTGGCGACATTTTCACTAAACTGTAGATGAAAGTAGCTCAAATCTCAGAGGCTTCTACGCCGCAGTAATGCCTCGTTTAGCAAGCAAAGAGGTGAGAGAGCAATAATCCCTCAGCAGATGCACAATATGTTTTATTAAATCAG
>JAJHUR010086031.1:0-21465 GCA_027495735.1 Lutjanus campechanus | reverse complement strand
TGACCAACAATTGCAGCAAATAATCAGTTACGAGTTTGGTTGTTGACATTCCATACCACCAACATGGCCGACCATAGGTCTGATGATGCACAGTGAAAACACTCTATATGTCATCTTTGTCACACTCTGCCTGTGCATGACAAAATAAGTGGCACCAAATGTCAATCATACCTCGCTGCTCTCTTTGCTCCCAAATTTGAAACCTTCACAACACATGCACAGTGTACCCTGGCTGAGAGAAGTGTGAATAGTTGAGACATCCATTTTGACTTTTAGCATCAGTGTCAACTGAGGGAAGAGACGGCCTCAATTTAAAAGGCAGTGGTGATAATGGTTGGGGGGAAACGATTCTATCAGGTTGCATCTCCTGGGATTGTGTGTGAAAAGTGAGATGGAAAGTGATAAATCTAAACTGCCGCCTTGATTGCAGGTGTGGAGTAAAATGCTGATTAAGGCCCCTGTTGCAGCCTGTGATTAGAATAAAAGTGGGCAGATGATAGATATGCCTCTCTAAAGCAAATTAAAAATGAGTGCATGAGCATACATAAACACATTCAGTATACTGTGCAATTTACAAAATTGATGAAATGCAAAAATCGACACATTTCTATGCAGAAACCCTCCTATCACTACTTGTTTATATTCTCAGACACTGTAAAGCAGACAGGGTTTGGCATCCGAGTGCTTCTCTAAATGAAGTGCATTAGCGCTGTGACCTTTGAGATGCCAAGTGTTGTAGAGCCGAGGCGCGCGAGTGACAGACAGTAGCAACTCATTACAAAGAATGAACCGTAATGTCATTAAAATACCAATTAACCACAGATGAGGATCATTATCACATTCGCACATCGCAAGTATCAACTGACCAATTAGCCAGTCTGATCATTTTTTTATTTACTGTTGTGCATGAAACTCATCTTTAATCTTGTGTTTCATAGTTATAAAGGCGGCATAAAAGGCATATTAAATTCTGCTTGTGAAGCAAATCTTCAAAATATTGATCAAAACACGTCTCTAAAGACTAAAGAGGCAGATACAATGTGTGCAGGGGAGGCGTTGCATGCCGCACCGTGTAATTGGCGACAGTCTTGCAAAAAAATTAGAGACAGCCATAACCTCGTCATTATCCAATCTCCATAATGAAGGAGTATCTGGTGTAAGTGCAGCTGTAATAGCAAGAGTCCCTCTGTCTGGTTACATCCAATTTCCATATGAGAAACTAATTAACATTTTGGTGAATGTCAAAACTTTTCATTAAAACATCAGTGCGCTCATGAAATTTCTAACTTAGCTCACCACAAACACACACTTTAATATAAAGTGTCGATCATTCTGCGAAGCAAATATTATGAAGACAACTAAGACTTTAAAGAGGCAGGAAGAGGGATAATGAGGCAAATAATGTCTAACAACTACCCCCAATGGGCACGGGGTCGGGGAGTAACTAAGTACAAATACTTTCTTACTGTAGTAGATATTTCAGGGATCTGTACTCATTCCTCACTTTTACTGCCTACATTTGAACCCAATTATCTGTAAGACTGATTTCAACTTCAATGGATCAGACAATAACACATAGATAAGACAATTTCTTGCCGTATTGATTGGTGCATAACGATCACAACAAATGTAACAAAATGAAAAAGACGTAACAAGATGAAAAACATGTAACAAGGATTAAAAACAAAGTAACTGATGAAAAAGGTGTAACAAGAAGAAAAAACAAAAATACATAAGTTGAAAAATGACATAAAACATGCAACAAAATGAAAAAGATGCTAGAGGAAAAATGACATAAAAGATGTAACAAGACAATACAAATGTAACAAGACTAAAACGAAGAAATGAGACAAAAATCGGCGTAAAAGACGCAACAAGACAATAAAGATGTAAAAAGACGAAAAAGATGTAACAAGACAAAGAAACATAAATGACAAAAAATACAAAACACGATCAAAAATGATGTAAGAAGACTAAAAAGACATACAACTAAAATAAAGTAACTAGACAAAAAAGATGTAATATTACGAAAAACAACGTAAAAGATGTAAAAAGACAACAAAGACGTAACAAAACGTAAATGATGTAACAAGACAAAAAATACATACGACGAAAACAAGGTAAAAGGTACAAGAAGACAAAAAAGACATAACAAGACAAAAAGACAACTAGATGAAACAGACAGAAGGAGGTTCCAGGTTCAGTTCGCTTTGCACAGAAACATTTATATTTATATGTTGAGTTCATTTCAGAGCCTGAGAAGATAAGGTTACTGTGACAGATAGACATCATTTTTGGCTGGTATGCATATGTATTTACACAACAAAAGAGTTCTAATGGTAAATCTATATTGGCTTGAACAGGACAAATGAAATGAGTTACAGCTGTGGAAAACACTGCCCATGTTCTTTATTTGTTGCCATGCTAAGCGTTCACCTGAAAACGGGGACACCTCCGATGGGATTGCATTTGCATGGAGCATTATGTTTATCACTGAGTCTGATCTGCTGTGTCTAACTGTTCAGGTAGATGGAGCTCATAGCGGTGCTTTGGAATTAGGTGAGCTCAGGCTTAGTTTCTTGTAAATGCTTTGTGACCAACTGTATCAGCCTGCATTTAACCGCAGAGAAAACAGGAAACAGATAATGGAAGGCTTTTATTCCCACATCTTTATCTTCCTCATACAGTAAAAGAAAAGAAAAAAAAGTATGTTCTCAAGTCTGACTGAGAGCCAAAAGGCATGTTTTAAAGATTTCATAGAAGAATTGGAATAAAAAGGTAATTTGACAAGAGTCTCCCAACACAAGAAAAGATGTCAAAGAAAAAGAGTAAAGGAATAAGAGATGGTATCTCTGTCTGCTGAGCTCAAGTCATGTCGACTAAAGGTGCAACAGATACAGCCAATAAACCCAAATCAATTCTTTATAGTCAAGACAAAGGGCACCTTTCAGAGTCAAAGGAGCTTTGGTCTGAGCTACAACTGGTGCTGCACTACTAGTGCTGCACTAATTTGTCATCAAGCTCGGGCTGTGACAACTGAGCTATTACTGCACCACCGTTTGTTTTGCCATCAGAACCAACAGGCAGGCGTGGCGACTCAGACTGGAATCTGCACACGGATGCCGCAACAAGCCTCCTCGATACATGCAATCAATCAGGGCCCGCAGCACACGCTGTTAAACCACTGCTCATATGTTATCACGACGTACACAGAAGATGATCTGAGTCTTCTGTTCAACAGGCACAATCCCATGATACACAGAGCTTCTCAATGCACTACTAAAAATGACAGCAACACATTAAAAGCCAAATAAATTAAACTAACTATTAATTTTAGGGTGTATCAGCTTAGTCTCTTTTGTGGTGTTGACATCTGCATTGTCTAGTAAAACTAAGCAATAAATATTTAAAAAATTAAAATCCTATGAGCAAATAAAAGATGGGGAATTATGACTGAGTTGGATCAATGATGATTAATTTAATCTAAGATTAGCTCTCATCAGAGTTTGGCCAAACTATGTTTAAAAAGATTAATTCAAGACTTAAAGTCAAGCAGAGCTCTGGTGTACAAATAAAAACTAATCTCAGTTCAATATCCAAGTTTAGTGTTTTAAACTGAAAATAAATAGAGTTAAATCAATATGGAGATGCTTGCTTAGCAAAATTAACAGTATTAACAGTTTTGGCTGCTCTGTATTCCTTAACAAAACATTACATTGTTTGCAAGCTAGCTAAAAACAAGATATACAAATGTTAGATTGTTTGTTAGCTTTCTAAAAAGTAAAGAAAATGTTATGGTGTTTGCTAGCTAGCTAAAGGTACTGTTTGCTAGCTTGCTAAAAAAGTTTACACTGTTTGCTAACTAGCTAAAAGGTATATTTAAATTTTTTGTTAGCTAGCTAAAATGTTATCAAAATGTTACACTGTTAGCTAGGTAAAAAAGCTTTAAAAAGCTTGCTAAAACGTTATTTGGCCTAGTTAGACTACTCATGATGGCTCAGCAAGCTTTGATTTCTTCTCTGAGAAAAACTTGTTGCCAAATTATTAACTGGTGTTGAAGAAAGAAGAGATTCATCATAAAACTCAATTGTTTCTGCAACTTTCTTCGAGGAACTTGATTTTTCTCAGTCCATCTCAAAAAGGCTAGGTTAAAAGTTTGGTGCAACATAATTTAAAGTTAAACCACTTCTTTATTGGGTTTAAAAATTAATCTTGTCGGTGCAACCCAGCCTATGTCTGTGTCACATCTCCTGGGAACAATGTCAGCTATGCACCTTATTTTTACATTTTGGAGCAATTCACTTCATTGATCTCAGGATAGCGAGAGCAGCCGCTGTGGTCACAGCTGACCAAGAGCAGCGAGGGCAGCTCACTGAGGTGGATGAACATCCTTAGAGTGCACCAATCCTATTCCCTTTGTCACCACATCTGCAGCGCCCCAGAGACACGCAGTTAAATAAGACACCCACTTTTAACAACCAGTCCTGTAATGAGCTGTACACGGCGTGTGGACATGTGGTCCGCGCCCCGGCCTGCTCATTAAACAGAGCTGCCTCAGACCTCTCCGAGAGGTTCACCGAGGACGACAGCCTGTGCTTGAGGTGAGAGACAAAATGTAGGACACCAAAGGAGCAAGGGAAGGTACAAAAAGAGAAAGGAGAGAGACGAGGAAAAGGGGGAACAGCTTTTGAAATTAAAAGATAAATGAATAGATCATTTTGCGGTACCTCAGAGATTTGCCTGGTAGATATCTTTGTATATCCCTGGTGGCTCCTGAAGTAAATGCTTTGGGTCAGAATCCCTATTAGCCAGCAAAAATAACAAATACTACTGTACAGCTTAAAGTGAGAGGTATAACTTATGAGCCCTCTGTTGGAGAAATTACCTCCTCCTCTCCCTCTCCTGCTTCATCTCTGGGGATAAAGTGTAGGTTCTATACATACCTCTAGAATACTAGAACACGTAAGTAAAGGGGGCGAGTGACAAATGACATCCTGTAAGTCATGAGCCAGATTCAAAGGGTCCATTATGCCATGGAGGATCCAAGATACAAAATGTGCTGAATTCAATACATCATCTGGCAGTGTACATGTCAAACAGTGATGTGCATTTCTGCGCCTTGTTGTGAGCTGTTTTTTTTTTTTTTTTTCAAATAGATGGTTATAACCTACAGAGACCCTGAGAGGCAAGAGAAAAAAAAATATTGATCCATTTTTATAAGATCTAAATAGTTTTCTCTCCTGTGTTTATGGCTTAGGAACAAGTTAATAAAATTAAAAATTAAAAAAGTTCCTTAATTCTTAAAAAAGGGGTTTAAGGTTTTAAGTTACTTATTTTTCATTTCTGAAAATTGTTTACAAAAAAAGCAACAAGAAAAAGTTTTTTGCAGTTGAAAAGGAATGTAATTTGGGTGGGGATCAGTGTAATTTGATCCATTTTGGGGAGTAGAAATATACATAGTAGAAAAACTTCCTTTTCACCTGTAAAAATAAAACACACAAACAAAAAATCTACCTGTATTATTTGTTAACTGTTAAAAAAATCAACTGCAAAAAAATAAAATAAAATAAAATAAAACAAATTTAAAAAAAAAACGATCCTTGCTTTTTTCCACCTGTAAAACAAACAAACAAACAAAAAATCAACCTGCAAAATGAAAAATGAACCTGGCAAAAACTTTTCCACCTGCAATTTCCTGGAATCTTTTTTGACCTGTTTAAAAAAAATGAAAAAAAGGAATGAAAGATTATCCTGGCGATACTTTTCCCCCACCTGTTCTTAAATTATAAACACAGGTTGAAAACTGTGGATGAATCACCATTTGCCTCTCAGGGCTTCCGTATAACGCAGTCGCACAAAGGTAAATAGACATACTACTTTTGACAACATCACACCCAACAGTAAAAAGGTTAATCATTAGGAAAGCGGTCCAAGATAATATCAGTCTGGTGCTGCAGACTCCCCAGAGTGGAAGAATAGTGAAGTCAAGCATGTCAGTTGGCTGACTGCTCATGAAAATTCAACTGCCTGATCTCAGGATCACAGCTCCTCTTTGAAGTCCACCTGACGGAGCTGTATGGAGCCTGTGCTAAAGTCCACCTTGAGACAGACAGAGCTCTTCATGTGTGGTCATGTGGTACATCAGACCCCTCGATGTGTGCGCGTGCGTGAAACATTATGAGTGTACTGAGGGGGCGGCAGAGGAAAAATAAAGTTTGTGTGTGTGAGAGTATATGAGGAGAGATGGAGAAACAAACTGGAGCGCTAAAGTGTAAATGATGAGACAAGGTCAGCGTGTGGGTGGAAGGGCCTGTTTCGGTGTCCTAAGGTGAAGCAGTCATATCCTGTACACCCACCAGCATCAGAGTGCACACAGAAGTGGTGTTTACCTCCTTGAGGCAGCCCATGAAGTTGTTGCTAACCGGAGATCCGGGCAGGTCAGCTGTGCTAGGACTCCCTCCAACATAGAAAAAGTCGTCAGAGCCTAGCATGGTGTAGTCTTCTTGAGTATATCCTGTGGTGGTCAGAATCCCATCCACGGATATTGTTACCTAGACAACAAAGCACAGGGAAAGGACACGCTATACTCAGACAGCCTATACACTGCAATGTTATTGCCTTTCCTTCTTGTTGTCTATCAGACTTCCCTATATGATTTATTTTTTTTCTGAAACCCATTTTCATGTCTGTTTTCATTGTCTTTTTTCTTGTTTTTTATGATTATTTTGTCCAGTTTGATTAGTTGGAAGACTGCAAGCCTTCAAAGAAATTCTATTCTAGTTAGTGAAAGTTAGTAAACTGCAGACTACAGTGTTAGTATTGCCCCTACTGCAACTTAAAAGTACTTTAGCAGACACAAAAATGGTGTTAGTAGAATGTTATCTAGGTTAGTTTAACTATTAATTTCATATTAGTACGTCCAGCAGTTCTACAAAAGAAATCAAAACGTGCTACTAGGTTAGAGAGGGAGCACATGCTCTGAAAAGCACAATCGCCTTTTAGTATATGACAATGACTGAGGGTATTAGACAAAGAAAATTGCATGCATGCATTTGTCTTTTCTTTTTGAGTACAAGCATACAAAAAGAAATTTTTTCCCAAATTCTTGATTGGGACACGGGATCTGTATTTTGACACTTCTTTGGACACAGTGTCAGATGCATGCAAAAGTTCATGAACACTACGAAACCACAAATAGAAATAAGAAAGCACCAAGAGAAGCACCAATGACAAACACAGCTCAACTGTAACATTCAGGTTGACAAATGGGCAGTGTGATGTTTGCAAGACGGAGTCAAAGTGCATGCCATGCAAAGTGAATGGGGATACAACTGGCTGAGCCAAAGAGCATCAGGCCAGCCAGACAGGAGGGTCCTCATTATTAACCACAGCCTGATGCAAAAGGCTCGAAATGATGCTCCTAAAAAGGTGGATCAAACAGAATTGGACAGGAAACAAGTGAAATAAAGAGGGTGAAACCAATGAATGAACCAAGAAATTAAAAAGGATTCGAAAAGTAAGCAGAAGAGTACCAACCGCAATTTCCCTTTTTTTGTAAATGACGTCTACAGTAAAAAAAGAAAGAAAAGAAACACACGGCAAACCCAAACTAAGAAACAATTAGAATGATATCTACCGAACAATGTAGTTTGTTTACCATAGCGTGTCCAATGCCTGAGTGCTTTGTGGAAAAGGGGGGAGAAAGGAAATTAAAAACTGTGAACAGAATAACGATTGTTACTCAAATAATATATGATGGTCAATACTGTTAGTACATTGTTAAACGGCAAAACCATACTGGTTAGTAGATGACACATTCCATGAATGATGTTAGTTTCCAAAGCATGTTAGTAACATAGAGAAAAAGGGCAAAATAAGTTTAACAAGAAAAAAGCAGACCAAGGAAATAACAAGAATGCTCCACAGGAGGTGCCAGAGCTCAACCAGTGACTCCCTAAGCTTCTCATGGTGTTTTTTGCACCATGTTCTGTATGTGATCATACCATTCAGTAGCAGAAAACACTCCCTTACCCAAGTCCTGACAAAAGGTTATGACTGACAGACATCAAATGGTTCATAAGAAAGAATGCCTAAAGCACATCAGTTGACCCTCTTTAACAAAGTCCCAAGTTCAAGACCTTTTGAAAGCTTTGTTTCTTTTATTGGTACCAGTATTTGCCTTCTTTTGTACTTGGTTTTAGGCTTGAGACCAATCCAGTGTATCACACTTTCCGGCGCTCGTACAATACTGTAGTACCTCCGTTTGGTCTTATTGATGAACTTTAGGATCACTTTACTGCAATGAGACAAAGCAAAGAAGACCCTGACACAGAATGAGGAGGATGGCAATTTTGATTCCCCCACAGAGCATGCACTCAATATGCTTGGTTCTCTTTCACGATTTGAATGCAGTGAATGTTCAAGCTGGCCAAATCCTTAGGGTTGCCAATAATCAATTTGCTGATTATGCAAAAGTAGCAGCTCTGGTACTGAGGTGAAGACAAACGTTTCCCACCAAATGAGCAGGAACAAATCTAGAGATGTTGTCTTAATGAGGTGTTTGTAAGCCTTTGAGTTATTGTCCTGTTTTGTTTTATGTGGACAAAATAATCTCTTTGATACTGTAGGGTAAATAGAAAGAAATGTGTGGTGTTCTTTTTAGCACAGACCAAACAGTCTAACATGTTCTACATGCCTGCAAGGCAAACTTGAAAAGCTACAGTCATAAGGTCATTTTAAAGCCTCTACTTATCTTCCTTTTGTAGTACGCATGGTATTGACCAATCATGTTTGACTGGGCATTGGTTGCATCCAAGTAAATAATCCTTGTGGAGAGCAAAATAAGCGTGACACATTGGCAGAAATGCAATCTCATCTAAAGATGATTTAGCTTTTTAGTAGCTTTTTAAAAATGTATCTGCATTTGTAAACAGATATCTGTAAATGCATTTCTCAACTCAATTCTCGTGTCTCAAGTTGCTAATTGGAATGCAAACAATGACCGGTGCAGGAAAGAGGATGTCTTGGCCTGGATATCCATTATCCATTATCCCAATATCTGTACTGGAACCCCTGAAACACTGACCATTGCTGCTAGAGGCTAAATCGTTGTTAGACGATAACCAATGTGGTCCAAGATTGAGCTCAACCTAGCCCTAACACAACCCTAACCATGACGACACTCTTCTTCACCTGGCTTCTTCAGTGCAATGAGACAGTGCCTCTCCTGTCCTGCAGGCTTTCAAAAGTAATCTGCACCAACCACATGGGATCTTAGCATGCTGTCAACAACAGCCAGGTGCATCCCAATTGCCTAGATTGCCTTGTAGCAACAGCAATGGATTTCTCTCAAATTGGAGCGAAGACCCAAGATGTTGGGACCAATGATGAAATCAGGCCAGTCTGCCTTGTTCTATTACTGTTGCTCTCACTGACAAACCCTATTTCTGGATGGCTGTGCAGGTAGTGCAGGAGTGTCTCTATGCCTTAACCACCTTGCAGGCACATGGGTTGAGTGAGATAGCTCAAGCCATGAAGCTAGTGTCTACACACTGACTGGTGTGACAATGACTGACTGGAAGACAAGCAAAGTGGTCTTTTGTTTGGCTACCTCTTGGTCTCTAAGAAGATCGGAGTATGAGACCCCTCTACACTTAATGAGATTACAACCTTCAGTCAGCTGGAAGTTGAAGTTCCTGCTAACCCAGTAAACCAGTTCTGTATTTTGCATCCTGAGTCTCCGAGCTGTTATGCAGCTACTGTTGTCACAGGTACGAGACACCTGTAGCAGTGGTTTGTGCACCCACATGCCATGTCTCCAACTCAATCTTCCATCGGTGGCCAATCAAGCCTGGTGTACTGTTGGAAAGCTGTGTCCTGCTGTAAGAGACAACACTTCAACCTACTGTAAATGGAAGCAGTGATCGGGATCCTACTATAGCCGTGGCATCTTTTGATACAGATGTGAAACTCAGTGGTGGCTTACTTCCACCGACATGCGAGAGCCGGTTGTTATTCTTGAAAGCAACTCAGAACACGTTGATGTGTGCCTCCGCAAGCCTTTGGTCTCTTCAGATCGGTCATGAGTCCAACAGATTGGCACTGTTGTCATGTCCAAGGGCCGACTGCCACTAGCAGAGTGGCAGCTGCATCCTGACATCATTCAGTATATGTTGGCCTGGTACAAATCAGTAGTAGTTAATCTGTTTGCGACGCAACACACACTTACTGACCTCAGCAGCTTCGCTCTTGCCAGGACAATCTGTTCCTGCAGGTGGATGCATTTGCCCATGTTCTACGGCCATAAGGTCTGCCATACACTTTTCCTTCATCCCTGATTCACCTGATCCTCTGCTCTTGGTGAGAATCGAGCAAGAACCAATTTTGTTGATACCCTGGCCGGTCCCCAGGTTATGAGCAGCACTGCCACAGGCAAATGGCCCTATCTGATGTCCTCTGATGTTAACAAATGTAATTGGCACAAGCTGCTGAATGAGATTTCTACAGAAGACTAATCTGTAAGACATGTTGTGCTGTCTAACCAGGTCACACTGTCACTCCACAGTCTCCTTAGAGTTATTAATGCAGAAATGAGTCTTACAGGCCTCGCAGAAGAGCCTATTTAAGCCTATAGATCCAGTTAGAGCGTTTTGCCTGGGTTCATATCACTTTGATTTCAAAGCATAACCCTAAATGTAATTATGATTTACATTCATAATTAATATGAAATGTTTACTTCTTATAGAACCTAGTGTAATTTATTTTAAATGTGTAATCTTCTGTCTCATTAAATAATCCCTGTTATCCTTAATTGAGATGAGTGCTCCATAACTGTACTGATATCCAAACAAATGCCATACTAAAAATTTAAACATGTAGTCAATTTTTTAAGACAGAATATAAACCATTTCACTAAAATATTTTAATACAGTTGTGACATTTGAGTTTAGTCTTACTTCTATTTCTCTTAAAGCTACTACAAGGAACTCGTTAATTGTCTTGATTTTGGAGGCCCCTGTGGACAAAAGCAATAGTGTTTCCACAAAATAACCACAAAATGTGATAGCAAAGATAAAATTATCTGAAAAGAAAAATCTCTTCCTGCTTCTTTTTAACTAACTGATGTACAACTCACTGTAACTTTGCCTGGGAAAATGTGAACGCAGGCTCATTTAATCTGATTTCAAGGAGAATCCAACCCAGTAACAGGCATCAAAATTAACTACAGAAACAGCCGATCCTCTTGCAAATGATCTCATTTGCTTTTGTGCAGCTCCAGTCAGAAGTTTGGACTCACTTCTTATTCAGTGTTTTTTTCTTTCTTTCTTTTATTTATTTTTTTGTTGTAAGAAATGGTTCAGATTATACCAACAGTGTGCAAAGCTGTTATATTCATACTGCAGTTTTCAGATTTCATTGTCTCCAGTATTAATCTACCATGCAGTAAAATAATAAAGATAAAAAAAAACAATGAATGAGAAGATGCGCCCAAACTTTTGACCGGTATTGTAGATCATATAGAGGTATTGAGACAGTTTCATATCCAGTTAAAAAACTCTTTGTAGTAGCTTTAAACATTTAAAACAGTGAAAATTGTCGATGCTTTTGAGAGTACATAAGTCATATCTTAACTCAAACATGGTTAAGCACATTAAACCCAAATCAATACTTATCTTTTCTTGTCAAACGCCTGAATCTGAATGAATGCTTTGAATATTGTTGCAAACCAGTGTCTTTCTTTCCTCCCTCAAACTGTAACTTAATTGAGGTCTTGATTCACATCTAGATGTCCCTGCTCACTTGTGGTTCCGTTTTATCTCCACCATACACCACCATGATTCAATTTAGCAATCCAATTACAATGCCTGGAAGAAAATAATATATTGTATGATGGTAATGATTTAAGTGCATTTGTTTTGATTCATTTACTGAGTCTCTGCATCACCCTCTGTACTGTTACCTGACGTAGATTCCTTGTTACTTTGACATCATGCCAATCATTGTCATTAAATTTCCCATTGACTGGCTCCACAAGAGCTTCAAAGGCTCCAGACCCCAAATTAATGACGAGTGAGACAGCCCCATTTTTCAGTGCCAGGTTGACGTAATCAGCTGATTTGCCCGTGTGCAGCATCAGTCCATTCCTCTGTAGGGTTTTGAATGACAATGTGATTTCATCACTGCTGCTTTGAATCGGGTTCAAGGACAAGTCGTAGCAGAAGAACTCAGATCCTTTGAAGGTTGCGACATACTCTTCCTTTCCTGCGGAGACAAAGACAGAGAAATGTGTTGCATTAATATCTCGGCCTCTTGGGTGCCTGTTGGGAAGCTGTCGGGAAAAATGAGAAAGAATGTCTCAAAAATGTTGGCTTAATAATAAACATACTGAGACAGGAGAAAGGTGGAAAAGCTGAAATGTGATGGAAGGTAAATTTAGACATATGCTTACGAGCTTTTAATGATCAGCTAGTACCTACCTTAGCCAGAGAACACAGGTGTGTGGAGAGTAATACTGCATTTGTCTTATATGTTACAATATTTGCCAAGTAATAACATGTACAGTACTAGACAACTGCTGTTTTTTGACGTCACATGTCACACTAAGCAGGGGTCTGCCTGTTCATGATGATGGCAAACTCCTTTTCTTCTTTCTCACACAAATACATCATTACATGCAATGTTTTCTGAGTGCTGTTTCTCTTTTTCTCAAACTGTTGTGTCCGTGCAATCACCATCCAAACGCCCAGAAAGAAACTGGAAAAATAGCTTTTGGGTACTCTGCACCCTCAGCATGGAATTTGTTCCAGAATGACTTGAAACTTAAGGAACGTTGTCTCATTAAATGTTTTCAAATTGAAATTGAAAGACTTAGAAGTAGATACCAGAGGTTGTCAGTGTTTGCCTGGTTGCACAACTGGACTCCTTGTTTTTGACAAATTTTAATTGTTAATTGGCGTCTCTGTCCATAGCTTTGTGTTTTTGCTGCTGACTGTCTCGGCAAGCCTCATTTGAAAAAGAGATTCTAAATCTCAGAGGAACTCACCTGGTTAAATAAAGGTTAAAAAAGATCCAAAATCCAAACTCAGTGTTTCAGGGGCACTGGCCCCTGCTGGCCCCACCCTAGAAGCGCCCCTGCATGCAACAAAACTTCTCTGCTCCCACTGGTTTTATTTGTCTCTCTGAGACGGAGCCAACTCAACAACAGGGAGCTGAAGCTGTTCTATTGTTCCAGACTCTTTTGACAGAAACAGCAATTTCAACTTGCAGAAATCAATATCAGTTTAAGTGTATGCTATATTTAGAACATTTTCACGAGTTAACTTTGCCGTCAGACAGCCATTTCTGATGGGGGACTGAAGACGGCGTCTATGCTGTCTTCACAGCCACCAAGAGTCTTTTGAAAAGGCAGCAATTTTACTTCACAGAACACGGGAGCTGCTAGTCTACCACTTTCTTGATTTGTGGCAGTAACGTCAGTTCGGTTCCAACGTGTTAAAACACAGAGGTTGTGCAGTAAAACAAATAAACTAACCGACCAAGGCAGCAGCAGTCCAGCAACTCCTGTGTTCTGTAAGGTGAAATTACTGTGTAGTCCAACAAGTGTGGTGGCCTTGAAGAGAGCAAAAATGGCAGCTTCAGTTTTCTGTCGAAGAAGGCTGTCTGACAGCAAAGTAAAGTGGTCAAAACGTTGCCACTGCCCCCCAGCTACAGTGGTCCACACACAGAGAACGTTGCTTAGCTTCCGTGGTTCCTAATGGAGCTGTCAATTAAATCAGGATCTGCCCACACAGTCTTGAGAAATGGTCTAAACAGTAAAATGTGCTGTTTTTAACCAGATTTTCTAATAGTTATGAACATTTATTTAAATTCAGATCTTTGTGGATGCTTAATTAGACACTTAACTTTGATATCATATATGCAAAACTGTTGTTTATTTTATCTTCTTTTGGTGAACTACATGGACTCACTGCTGCATCAACATAGTGTAGACTACAGCAGCCCTCCATGGCAATCCTGAACATGCCCTTGTACTTAATAGTACATTATTCACAAACTATGCCCACTTATGTAGTAAATGCCAACAGAGCTTGTTGTGACTAATTTACAGCAGCCTCAAGAGAAAATTTTAAAATAGCAAACATCACATCGGTCCGCCTGATCCTACACTACCTTCACACAACTTAATTAGGTACACATGCATTAAATAATATGATATGAAAGCACTCTATGACTACATAACATAAAATGATACCCAGCTGTGCATTTAAATCAAATATGTGATGTGCATTACTGTCACCAGGTAATTTAAAGTCAACACACACTCCTCAGTCAGCTACACAGAGACCCGCACACACGCATTTAAAACTGGAGGACTGAAATTCAAACACTATGATCCCCCGGCAATAGAAAACACTGTAAAGACAGGCAGGTTAAACAAACACTGACTATACCTTTTTACTTTTTCCACATAAAAAAGGGCCGCAGTAGTCAGCTGTCTGTGGGTTTGATATCTAGAGCTGCGTTTCCACCCAAAGTAGCTGCAATTTTTGGTCCCAGGAACTGCTTTTTAACTAAAAGTTTCCTTTAGTCTGTTGTTGTCTGTTTTCACCACAGTCTATAAAGACCCATTAAGATTAGACAAATTAGTCCACTGATATATAAAAAGAAAATGGCTATTTTAACAAAGAATTTTTTCGTACTAATATACAACAATAAGGCCTGGACTTTGTCGTCAGTCCATCTGCTGTGTGTTAACTCCATAGCCACTGCAGGAACTTTCCCCAGGGACTAGGAACTTTAGAGGAACTTGGTGTGTTTCCACTGCAGGGACCAGGGTCTAAGTTATGTTCCAGGTACTAGGGCATGCAGAATTAATCACAAAATTATCGAAATCACAATTTGGCCAAATGCAACATTTAAAGTGTAGAACCAGAAGCAAACCAATTTTTTGAAAAAGGAAAAGCTTATGAAAACAGCATTTTAATGAAGTACTGTAGTGCTGCAAAGCTGCCTCAGCCTACAAGTCTAATATTTTAATATTTTTTGACAGTCAAAATGAAAATGTAATGCAAAAACGATCATTCCCACTAGTCGGATCGCATATTGCAATCACAATTTCAGTCAAACAATCGCAATATGACTTTTTTTTTTAAACCATATTGTGACATTATTTTACCGCACAAAAAGTCCCTGCTCAGGGGGTAGTATTTTCCAAAAATACAGGAACTTTAGGGATAGGGCTTGCAGTGCTGAACTTTTCTGATTGGTTGAATACTTGCAGCATTTACGCTGAACATGAAATCCATATATGGGGTCCTTGTTGCTTTATAGTTGTATGCAAAAATTACTTGTAAAAACAGTCGTCACTTTTTTGTATGTCAGTGGACTAATCTTTGTGGGTCTATAGATTGCGGTCAAAACGCAGACAACAATGGGCTGAGGGAACCCTTAAGTTCCTTGAAAAGTAGTTCCTGGGACTAAAAGTTCTGAGTTCTTTGAGTGGAAACGCGGCTCATGTTGCTGTGTCGAAGTACAATGAAGAAAAAACAAACTGGTTTCAGGCTGCAGATGTTTAAAAATGGCGGCTGAAATAAAATGTTGCAAGTACTCGGCCAATCAGAAATGTTCAGAGGTAGAAGCCCCACCCCTTCTAAGGTTCCTTCAAAGGTTCCTGGTCCCTGGGAAGAGTTCCTGCAGTGGAAACACGGCTTATACTTACTTTGGTCGTCTTTGAGAAACCGCAGGCAGTGAACAGACTGACTTGTGTTAGTGTCGCCTCTGTGTTGAGAACATGTCATGAAATCTGATGTACAATTCACACAAAGAGTTATGTTATATCTCCAAGTACCGACCACACAGTGACTCCTGTGACTTTGTGGAGATGTCAATCAATATTTTTATACTTCTACTGATCAATATCTGTGGCATAAAGGTTCAGGCTATTAATAAATTCTCACTTGTTTGTGACTCTCTTAAACCTCCAGTTGTATTCCCTGGCTCGCAGATACTTCCATCACCAGCGCATCAAAGCTTTGCTGTGACAGCTTTACATGGACTCCTCCCACCATTAAAAACACTCAATTAGCTCAGCAACATATGTTTTCAATACATCTGAGCACTCATCAGCCATCAGACATCCTCAGATATGACAGGGGCTCAACAAAGCAAAAATAACCTTGAGGGAAAAAAAAAAAAAAACCTTAACACTGTTAGCGTGAGATAAAAACAAAGCGGCGCTGAGCGTCAGAGGGTGATGCATGTGAACACCCATTAGGAAGCGTTTAAAAACAGGTTTAGACAGATAACAAGCCATTAAAGGCACTAGCAGAAAATAAACCACCAAAACACAAATGGACCAGAGCATTCAATTATCATAAATGGAGAGCGCTGCACATTTGTATATGCTTGCCAAAGAAACGCACACACATATGCTTAGAGTAGCATCCAGGCATCCATACAACAACACAACAAATAAACGGGGTTGCTGTCCACAACAATTTGTCACCTCATTGATTCCCCCTTAAAGGCACTATAGTGCACCTCTGGGAAAACTGCAAGGGGCCGTAATTGAAGCTGACTGGATCTCACCACTCTTTCGTGTCAGTCCCTCAATGTCTGAGCCCCCTATCAGTGAAAATTAGAGACCTCTACCCTCTTCACTAAACCCACCCATCCCTTCTCCACAAGCTTGACCAAATAACAAATAGAGCCAACAGTTTAGGGTCATTCTCATCTCTCTCTCTCTCTCTCTCATTCTCTCTCTCTCTCTCTCTCTAAGTCCCCACAGTTAATTCCCCTAACCAATGGAGAATGAATTGTGTGTGTGTGTGTGTGTGTGTACAGCGGCAGGGCCGCTGTTTGGGATTTACAACACTTGGGGCTCAGCCCAGAGGCACTTTCAGGAAAAGAGGCATACGTCTCCTCAGAGGATTGTAGTTCCATTCAAATACTGGCACTCTGGTGAGTTCTGATGTAAACATATGTAGGACTAAATGAACCAGGACAATTTGAGCATCAGTCTGCACTCAGCTGTGGTATATTTTTAAAAAGAAAATTCCTTAAATTAACAAAAACAATCAGTTCATTTACTGTTGTGGAGACTGGGACAGGACACCACCTCCGAAACCGACTGAGGTTTCATGACATTGAATACAGTGCAAAGGTGGTTTGCATGCTGGGTTTGGCTCCTGGCATCCCCAGACTCAGTCAGCTAACTTAGCTGTACAGCTAACTGAGCTAATGGCAGTTAGGATGCTCAGTAAATTACACTAGTACTGTATTCCCTGTTGGTAGGACTCAAGAATAAGGCCTGCCCACTAGCCTGTGGCAAATAAAATGCCATGTCGGGCAAGAAACTCCGCCCACCTGGGCAAGTGGTAAACACTATTAAACTATTTTGATAATTGATTAATTAGTAAAGACATTTTTCATGCAAAAATGGCAGAGAAATCTGTTTTCAGCCATTTTCGCCAGTTTCTGCCATTTTTATAGAGAGTGCAGTCCTAGATTATTTGATGATGTCATGATGTTATTGATACAAACTGGTCCCTTTCAATTTTGATATAAATACAATGAAACTGATTTTTTGGGGGGCATATATTGTGCACAATATGACTGGGAATATGATCTAAAAGGGCAACAATGTTTTAAAATGCATTTTCCATTTAATCTTGATTTTAACAACCCTTTTTTTTTTTTTTTTTTACAATGGTGGTGGTGCTGGTAAAGCATGACTTGTCAATCTTTAGACATTATGCATTTGGAGGCATTTCACCATCAAGCTCTCAGCCAAGTCAAGTGTCAGGCCAAGCTAACACTCAAACTTCCATCTGGCTGCTAATGTTAGTCAGCTCACAAGCACACAGCTGGCTCCTTTTAGCTGCCTCGCCATATTTGGATAATAAGCTACTACTCCTCTATGCAAACTATATTCCTTATAAGTGCTGAGAAGGCTTATACCCTGTATTTGTCTTTGGCTTTGGCTGATATTGAATTTGTCTGTCCTTTTTTTCAAACCCAGACCCAAATAAAGCTGCATCAAGTGTTTTGACCACTAGGGGAAACAGCGTGGACAGCAAAGTAGAGCTGGCAGTTAGAACTAAGGAGCCATGAGAAGCTTCTGTCAGACTCTCAGTTTCTCCACTGGAAAGACAGGAAGTCTGGTGGACTTTTGACAGTCAGTAGAAACACATTTATGGTCCTTTGAGAGAGTCACTGTGTGGATGCTTGTTGTTGTAGCTGAACTTGCTAATGATCATATATATACTGTGAGAAAATATCTATTAATCTAGTTTTTAAGAGTCGGTGTGTAGGATTTAGTGGCATCGAACACTGAGTTTGCAGTCTGCAAACACCTTTTGTCACTCTCCCCTTCCAAGTGAGTATGAGAAAATGCAAAAGGCCATATCTAGGGCCAATCCAGGCTGAGTAAAGTGATCAGTTTCTCCAGCTGCTCCAGGTATTTGAACAGATCTTAATGCATAATGGAATCTTCTGTTTGTTAAAATGGACTTTGACAACCAGTATCTGTACCAGTATCAAAAAATCCTCAGCAATACCAAACCCTATCCATTTCTGCCATTTTCTGCCAATAAATCCTTACACACTGGACCTTTAACTTCATCAGACTAAAAGTTGTGCATCACAAAGTGAAGCTCAGCTCAAAACTACTAAGCTTTTTAGCGACTTTTAGCTCACAGTCTTGGCTTTATGGCCCGCAAATTGTTCTGGTTCAGTGTCACAGCTCTCATCAACCTCATTTCCAGCCACAAGGCAGCTATTTTCAGCAAAGAAGCTCTCATAAACCAGCTGCCCATCTGATACATCCCCCCCCAAACAGCAGACATATAATCAGCATAAGCTTGTGACGAGTGAGCTGAAAGCTGTGAGGCAAGGAGGTGTCAAATAATATTTTTAAAAAATTACATAAACTGCCGCTTAAACTCTAACGCTTTGGCTTTAATGTCATGTATACTGTACGATATTGTATTTCTTCTACTCAGTTTACACATGACTGTGACTGGCAGCGCCTCCACCAAAAACCAGACAAAAGCATAACAGATGCAGACAGCAGGACTGGTTTGCCAGATTTCAAAGCAGGATCATGTAAAATACCGACTGCTGAATCAAACAAACCCCACCTCCTCCAGGAGTAAGCACATTCTGAAAGTAAAGTCTGACATTTCTGACAATTATCCCATTTACGTATGCTTAAAGGGGATAATGACTTTCACCTGAATCCACCTCATTAGACTCATATATGCAAAGAAAGTCCTGAATATTTCAGGATTGCATTCAGTGTATCATTTCTGAGCCTTGAAAGGAAAGCAGCGTCAACGCAACTGGTGAGCAGCATGTACACCTGTGTGTGCAGCAGGATCACAGCAGACGTAGCAACCTGCAGTGTTAATATCTCGCAGCAGATGTGTCACTCAGATGTGTCATCATCCTGCAGGTACAAAAAAAGAAGCGACTTGATCTCGGAGAAGCCGACCGTTTTGTCATTTTGTTCTCCTGGGCACTTTGGGTGTGTCCCACTTGTTTTCTCTGGGTTGTCCTATGGTCTACAGTCAATCAAACCACAGCAAACTGCCGGCACCTTAATGCCCTTGAGTCATGACACTGAATGGGAACATGGATAAGAGCCAGCTCCTTTAGTCTGTTTTCAGAGAACAGAGGACAGGAAAAGACACAAGCCGAGTGAAAGTGTAGCTCCTGGGGAAAAGGCCATAAATAGACACATAGGTAAAAACTTGTCACAGTCTGTTGTTCTGAGACATTCAGCCGCTTTCTGAACAAAAACAGCATATCGGCGTCTTCAGCAGCACCCAATTTACACCCAGATAAGCTGGAAAATTTACCATTCGCAGAACATATTTTGAATTTCATGTCTTTTCTTTTCTGTTAAAACGCTCATTCTTGTTAATTGAGGCACACCGAATTTTGTGGTGTTTTAGATTTTTACTCTTAAATTATGCTGAGAAAATATATTTTAGAAAATCAGACTCTTGGCTATTAAACATTTAGAGAGAATTACGAGGTACCACCTCCAACCTTCGAGACAGGTGTCTTTCTGAAAAACACTAACAAGCATTGCTCTCAGTGGATTTCTGTCATTTGTAACTTTAATTGCTGCATTTTGCTGACGTGGTAGCAGCATGGCGCTTAATCGTAATCTGCACGGTGCTGGAAAAGGCGCTGCTAAAACTACCAACGAGGAAGAGTCTCTTTCTTTCTTTCTTTTTTCCTATGGATTATCCCGAATGGCAGCTTCCTGGTTCTTTGTGGCTGTCCAAACAGGTGAATATTGTTTCTTTTGCATCCAAACGTGTCCAATTTCTTAAAAAGAAAGAAAGAAAAGTTTCCTAAATTAACTACACTGCACTACTTTCAGTAGTGGGTATTGGCATTTAGATAATGTTAGTATATTTTGAAGGCTTTTAACACATTTTTATGTTGTTTGAAGTTGTGAATTCTTGTCTGGGACAAGGCTGCTTTCTAGCATAAAGCAAGTTTAGAGATTAAAAAATCAAAGCAAACCAAAACATTTCATAAAATAAATATATATAAATCCATAAAGAATAAGTGTTATTGGAGTGTTGGCATTTAGGACATAATTTGATCCAATTCTCAAAAATGGGTGAAATAAAACTCTATAATCTCTAATTTCTATAATCTCTTCTGAATTTAGGATTGTCCTCTGCCATATAGATAATTATTAATCAATAGCATGTAATTGTTATTGCCATTCAGGAACCTCATTCTCTATGGTCATGTTGCATTTGCGGTTGTGGTGCAGAACTAACTATCCATATTGATGGAAGTAATACAATTATTCGCCACTCAAATTAAATTAGTGTCACAAAGAGTCAAAGAGGTCTGGTGCTGCATGAAGCGGCTACAAACGGCCACGCTGGCCTGTAGCTCGCTGCGAAAAAAAAAAAGAAGAGGCAGCATAAATGTCTGCTGAGTATGTTGAACTAAATCGCTCATTTATTATGAAGCACCGAGGGGCCACAAGCACGAGCATATGTACAACAGTGCCAGCATGTGACTGAGCGACCAGGAGGCTCCTCATCAGTCACTTTGCTCTGACACTAATCTGGCATCTGCTACTCTATGGCTGCTTTTTAAATTAGCTTGCACCCAGGGGAGCGCGCTGCCTGTCAACATCAAATCATGACACAACAGTCTGAAACAGACTCAGCAGGATATGAGAAAAATTACCTGTGAAATGAACGTCAGGCATAGGTTTGATTTTAATTGTCAGTTATTCCAATCTGTGACATTTTTGACCAGTTGATGTAAGTAATACATTTGTCAAAAACGCCAAGACAAACTAAAAGGTGAAATGATGGCAAATTATAGAAAAGCAGCATAATTTTATCAGTTTAAAGGCTTTAAAAGATTTGTTTTAAGTCCCTGATGCCATTTCTCTCTTAGTGCATTAAAAAAAGTTTAGTTAAT
>JAJHUR010086030.1:23799-34098 GCA_027495735.1 Lutjanus campechanus | reverse complement strand
GCTATCCTTTCTAAAACTACTGTTTGTTCTGAAAACTAAACCACATGAGTTGGTCAAAACAGGTGCTTCTCAGCAGGACGGGAAGGATGAAAGGTTGAGAACGAGGAGGATGAAAAGGACGAACAAAGTTAGGATGAGACGAAGGCTAAGCTACAAGAACATCAGACGAGCTGGTGTGTTTCCGATAAAGGGAGTGTGTGGTGTAACAAACAGTTCTCATCTCCTTTCATAGTTCTTCTAGCGGTAAAACACGCACACACGCATCTGTCCTGATCTAAGACGACATGGTGACTAGACAATGAATTAGACCAAGGAGACAGACGAAAGCTTTGGGATACATGAGTCATCTTGACAAAGAGCCATTTAAGTTGATATAAAGTTTTAAGATAAAGTTTTACATTTAAATATCTTCATTTAAAGGCTACGTGCAAGTTTATATGACAATGAAACAGTTTATTCACATAAATCTGAATATTCTGTGACATTCCAGAAATAGGTGTAGTTTTTGGGTGAAAAGATGTCTCAGTGGTGTGTGCCTCACTCACTCTTCCTCATCCCAGCGAAGGGATCCTTGGCATCGTATTGCATCCTCATCATCATGTCAGGCATGCTGAGGCCCTGCTGGTACGGAGCTGAGGGGGGCAGGGAGGTAGTACGCTTCTGGAAGGCTGGGTCGCTCACCTCCGAGAAGGGGTCCTGTACACTAACACTGCTCCTGGACAAGAGGAGGAGGAGGGAGGGACAGAGAGGTGTGGCATGTGTGAGAGAGGTGGAGACCATCAATGGCATACACTGGAAAATATGAATATGATGTGTACTTTGAAGGACTTCTATCTAAAAGCAATGCCTTTATTTTGAAAAAAAAAAAAAAAAGTCTTTTCATTTTGTCATTTTTAATATATCAAGCCCCCCTCCACTCAAAAATATGTTTTTCTTCTTCTTCTTCTTCCACCAGTTGGATGTTTGAGCTTCACTGAGCAGATTGATGTATCTGCAGAGTTTGACACTAGAGGTCTCTTCACGTTCATCTGCTGAAAGTAGAAAGTTTCTCTGCGCTCACTGAAAATCTGACTTCAAGAGGCGGGCCTATGAGCATAATTTGTGACATCACAATGAGTGTGGAAGTCAATCCTGGTCCAGTTTGGATCTTATAGAGGTGTCATGTAGAAACCTGAAGCTTTCAGTGCATATACACTGAGAATGGACTTTACAGTAAGGTATGAGACATCTTATATCCAGCAAGAAATCTTTAGAAATAAACAAAAATGCGCATATTCATTTATTCTGGAATTTTTAATGAGGTGGAAGAAGTGCCTTTTTAAGAATTTCAATGTGGAAATTATACTTGTTTTTTTTCATAAAACAACATATCAGACACACATTATTTTTCCAAGCAGACTATTCGTATATATGTTTTAATACATATCTGGAGAGAGTGTTTTTGATGTGAAACACTTCAGATATTACATATAAGAATATGTTAAAATAGTTGCACTGGTAGTGACTACAGAGGCGGCAGCAGATGTGCTGATAGTTGTTTTGGTATTAGTTAGTTATCAGTGGTGCATTTAAAATATTACCTCAGTGAAAGTAAATAAATATCAGCAGAAAAATGCACCAAAAAAATGTGACATATATTATTGGCATTAGTGTTGACCTGTATGCAGCTGCTGTTTGTTGTAGCTGGTGAAAGTAAAGTAAAAGTGTCTCGATGTTGTGAGGTTTTGTTATTGCTAAAGCTGTTGTATCGTGAATATGTTCTGTCTTGTAATTGTGTTTTTATATAATAGTGTTAATAATAGAAATTATTCTCTGTTTCCTGCCCATGGACTAAAGATGAATATTTGCTTACAACTAACTCAGCTAAATAGTTGTACAGCTAAGTAGCTGTGCACTGTCCCTGTTAAATGAATGAATGAATGGATAAATAAACATTATATAACTATAGGCAGTGTAATCTATTGCAATGCATCATACCTTATAAACTGCTAATATTGTCTGAAAGAAACCAGTCACTACAATTGTCAAATAAATGTAGTGAAGTGAAAATTATAAAATAGCATACAAAATACTACTGAAGTAAAAGCACCTTGAAAACTTATTTAGTAAATTAGTTTTTCATCCCAAACATCTGGGCCATCCCACATGGGATTACAAGACACAGTAATACATAAACGGGCAAAAAAAAGTAAATAAAACAAATTAGTATAATATAAAACTTTACAAAGTATTACTGTAGTCTCTCAGAAGAAAGAAACCATCTCCCAGGCTTTCTCCAGGTAACCAGCTAATCTAAATTTTTCATGACTGAATAACTAGCTCCATCTTTGCGCATCATCCATAATCACAAAATCTATACATGTTGTTATATTACTGAACAGCTTATTGTACAGCTCCCTCTCTTTTCTTCTTCCAGACCAACATGCTGTCCAGTTTGATGAGTAAATGTGCAAACTGTATTTAGTTACTTTACACCGCTGTTATTGTTGTTACTTTTACATTTATTTGTGTCATAGACACACAAGGTTCTTGCCAACATGGACTGAAAAGACACCAAATACACCACTGCAGAGGTAAATCAACACTTGTTAGACAAGAATACAACTTCTCACACATAATATCACAAACAAAGCAAACAAAGAGCTCTATCTACTCTCCCAGCGTGCAAATAAAATCTGCCACAAAAAAGAGGCTCCCATCCTTTATAATCGTACAACTAGAAATCAGCAGAGATGAGAGACATTTTGCAAAAAAGTAAAGGCATGAAGAGAGATAAAACATAATAAGGATTTTGCCTTCAATCTTGCTTAAATCACCTAAAAATCTGTTTCTATGGATAATGGGAGTATAGCTTATCATAACTGTGCACATAGAGAGCTTTGCCTTTTAGTTAAATCCTGTTTTACTGTGCTGTACTTGTTTTTATGACAATATTCACAATTCAGGTTTACACCATACATCAGCAGACCATCATTGTTTTTACAGACTGCAACTTGTTTTTTTTTTAAATCAGGTCAATAATCCTAGAAAACAAAGCAGAAGTGGTGGAGACAGTAAGAGTTTTAATGCAAAGCTGTACTAGTAAGAGAAATAGTAAAAGCAGCACCATCAGTCAGAGCAGTAGCAGCACCGCAGTGGTAGCAGTGTTAGTAGTGCAGTATGTGTGTGTGGTACCTGTTGGGGGGCAGTGGTGTGACCTGTCCCAGAGGGGTGGTGGCAGGTGTGGGGGGTTTCAGATCTCCTGCCGCCTCCGCCGTAGAGCTGCTGCCAGAGGACTGGGGCGTCTGTGGGCCTTGAAGGGAGCCACCTGAATTAGCTGCAAGACACAAGTATCCTTATCGTCATTTTTATTATAGCAAAAAAAAAAACTCAGAGTAAAAACTGTAACACATTCAGACCGCAGGGCTCCCCCCATGTCTTCAGATATGATCTTGAAGCTGGTTCGACTTAGAGCGGCCATAGTGGGCTTTTGGCTGCAGCAAGGTGCTGTATTAGAGAGATAACTTTGGACTTAGGGCCAAAGCACCAACAGTGACGCCCTACATGAGAAGTGAGCTCGAGCAAACGGCCTACACGAGGGCAGAGAAGATGAAAACAGAGGGACTGCTTACCGGCGGAGGAAAAGGAGAAGGGAAACGAGGCAGGAGGAGAGGACACAGCAGTGAGAAGGGGAGGATTTCTCGGAGGGGAATTGCCCACTTGGGAGGTGGCAGCTCAGCTCTTTATTTGCAGGCTGTTTGAAGATGGTTTAACTGGCTTTTTTTAGGTGTGCCATGGACCTGATGAGGGGTTCATGTGGAGGGCTACGCTGGGGGGCATAGATGTGTTTGAAGAAAATATAATGTCTGTATCTACCATTAGTGCACTGGGTGAAATCAAATATGTGCAAGTTAATTCGGTAACAGTTATTACACTTAATAATAGCCATCATGAGTAAAAAGCAATTTTATAGTTAATCACACTTAAGTTAACAGTTATGTCACTATTAACAAACAATGAAATTCCAATTAATTATGTTCATTAATTCTTAATAATGCTATAATTTATGTTAATTTATGTTATTTTATCATTTATTTGTGTTAGGGCTGGTCTTGGTTTTCACTACACAATTATTGTGGCAAAATTATTCACAAAAATGATATTGTATCTACAGAAAAATATCATGGTTATCGTCAGTGCTGGTATACTGTGACACCCTTTAGTTTGTGTAATATAAAATGATTAGTTTCTAAATTATATATTATACGCAAATGACATAACTTCTGTACTTGCATAATGTAAACTGACATAAGTAAAGTGCTTATTTGAACTAGACACTACCGACTGTTGTGTTGTTGTCACAGAATCAATATTCAATTTTAATGTTTCCTTTATCTCTGATGATATATCATGGTCATTTTATGATTTAGTACATTAAACATATTACATATTTCATCTAACATCTTAACCATTTAACATCTATTAATGATAGTTATTATGAAGTGTTATCCCTACCACTTCAGCCAACAGGCTTTGAATATGAGTGAGGAGCTTGAGAAAGTGTGTGCTTGTGACCTCCTTCTAGAAAAAATATATCCCCTCACACAGAGACTCAAACTGGGGTTAAAATTGGGTTAGTGTGCTCTCTTGTTATGACACCACATTTCTCAGTTCAGATGACTGGAAAATCACAAGAGTGCCAAGCTACAAGAGCCCAGCACACAAAAGAAGCCCCAACCAGATAAAACCAAGGGATACAAATTCCCAGAAGCAGGTTTAATGGAAAATGTGGACCGTTCCGGCTAAAAGATGACAAAGACGGAGAAAAAGAGAGAATATGAAAGTATCCTAATGAGCATTTAGCGTAAGAAGACTTTCTCTGGAGCAGCCTCAGTGGCCTTTCCCTGCACCGCACGTTTCCACAGGAAAGAAAAAAAAGAGAAAGACTTAAGCTTTAAAAATTCATGCTAATTCTGAATTATTCAATGATACCCCCTGCCTCTACATCACAGGAGATGGAGAGAGGGAGAGGGAGAGATGGTTATCCCGCAATGACGAGTGGAGGTGGGAGAGAGGACAGAGAGGGGCCAGTGAGCATTAGGGATTCTTCACTTCCTGGGATATCCCCTCTTCTTCAGATAAACACAAATGCGCACATACATGCACAAGTGCAAACAATGGTGGGGTTAGCTGAGGTTAAGATGCTTGCCATTCCTCAAGAGCAGCCGGGTAGATGGATACATAATACCGGGCGACGGGGGCAGGAAGATGGAGGAGAGCGTGAACTCAAGTGCCCTCTGCTCCACATTTAGAGGGAGACAAGAATGACAGAGGAGGCGATGAGGGAAAAAAAGTGTGTGTGTGTGTGTGTATGTGTGTGTGCTGACGTTTGATGTGTGTGCACATGAGAGGCTGTGTGTGTGTGTGTGTGTGTGTGTGTGTCAGCGGGTGACATAATCCAGAGAGGGGTGGTGGTGGTGGTGGTTAAGGGGGGGAGGAAAAAAAAAAAGTCAGTCAGCCGAGCCAGTTTTGTGAATGAAAGGTGACGGCGAGGTCGAGTTTGTTTACGTTCTACATTCCAGTCCTCATTAATCACTCCCCACACCCCACCACCACCACCACTACTACTACTACTACACACACCATCTCCACCCCACCACCCCCACCAGCCTGCTGGACAAGCTCCCTCAGTGACATCATTGGGCTGTCAGTCTATATATAGGCTGGCAGGGTGTCAGGAGGGCAGTTTGCACTCAGGAGCAGGAGAGTAGAGATAGTAGATCAAGACAGAGGAATAACAATGGGATTTTTTTTTTCTGGCTTATTGAGGATATATTTTAGAATCAGAATGAGGGTGTGTAAGTAATAAAAATAGGTTAACGACAAATGTAAAAACAATGAAAAAGACGCACATCCATATACTCAGTGGGATGGGTGTTAGATCACAAAAATACCTGAAAAGAGGGAGATCTGCACACCAAAGAGCTCCCGTTTAAAGCATTTATTTGTGTAATGTTTTGAGCTCCAGGCTCTTCCTCTGAACAATTCATCAGTCATGTGACAAAGCAGGTAAAACTAACCTTTAAGACTTAATTGTACCTATCCACACCAACCAAAAAACAGGAAATCAGCTAGCAAGAACTGCATCGTTCAATTCAGTAAGTTTCGACTTTCACTGATTTGGAACATTGTTGGAGACCTTTGGGATAATTTAAGTACACAGCTTAACAAAATATATAACATATATCAATGGTTTTAGACATTTTAATGCATACATATTATAGCTTTAAATGACGCAATCATCAAGAAAGCAAGTGTAACTAGGTATGAAGTAAAAACATCAAGCTATGTTAGCAGATATTTTTTATTTGCTAAGGATTTTACAGTAATTTAAACATAGCCTTAAAGTGACAGTTCACCCCAGAATCAAAAATACATATTTTCCCCCTGGCCTGTAGTGCTAGAGATGCCTGTCTTCTCTCAAATATAATGTGACTAAATTGCACTCAGTTTGTGGTGCTCAAAGCACCAAAGAAATACATTTGAAAAATTTAATTCAGAGTTTTTTCCATGATGGTTACTCCAGATAATCCACAGGGCTTGTTATGAGCAGTTTCATGCAGGAACTACTTTTTTTTGCAGTAGAATCTATTGGAACTACTTTATAATCTACTGGAACTACTTTCTTTTCTACTAGACAGAACCTTGGGTCTTATTTGTGTAGCTCTGACCATCATTTCTGTTGGTTATGATAATATTGTACTTGTACAAACTAATTGCTAATATCTGGGAACAAGGCAACATTGCTACACTGAAGTCAGATGGAGCAAGACACGAGCATTCAGACAATCATACAGGTTGTAAACAAGCCAACAGTAGCCAAATTATCTTTACCGCTCCATTTGGAGGTAAAACTGAAAGTAAGCGCACTCGAAATGTCAGCAATAATTAGGGTTGAATGTTTTGCTGCGATTTAAAGGTTATTACTTCACAGGAGTATATCTCTCTTTTCCATGGTTCCCTGGGATATCTTGCATAAATGGAGTTTGATTTAAAAATAGCACAGCTGTCCCTGATGTTAGTCTTTCATATTGATTAAATTGGGTGGTAATTCTTGTACTAGAACATGTTCCTTTAAAACTACACTATACTTGAATTGGAAAAAAAAAACCACAATGCCAACAACATAGAATAATAACAGTAATAATAATAGTAATAATCCCTCATTGCACAGGTCATGAGTGATTATTTCATAGCTACAGTAAAGAGCTAATAGTATGTTAGCTCCAAGTTGAACCAGGAAGTTGGTCTAATGGACTGTGACAGAGGTTTACAGCAGACCGTTAAGGTGATGAATTCACAGGTCGCCTTTGTTTTGTCTTTAAAAAGAAGTTAAGTTCACCCGGGGGTTTATTAAAACTTGTCTGATCGCCTGACTGCTTGTTGTTCTTTTTCTTTTAAAGCACCAGTCCACAGGATTTAGTGGCATCTAGCAATGAGCTTCTAGATTGCAAAGACCTTGTATCATTCAACCGTTATAGTGGCCACAGAACTCATGCAAAGCTCAAAAGGCCTTTTCTAGAGCCAGTGTTTGGTTTGTCTGTTCCTGGCTACTGTAGAAACATAGCAGTGCAACTTGGAAGAGGACCTGCACTCTCTGTGGAAATAAATGGCTTATTCTAAGGTAACAAACACACAACAAGTCTTAAATTTAGGTGGCTATACACTAATGAAAACATACTTTTAAATAATATCTCTGACATACTGTACCAATGAACCCCCCATAAATCTTACACACTGGACCTTTAATAAGCAATGTCGCTGTGCTCCCAGATCTCAGCAGTTAACTCGGTGAGAACACTGGGCCTCATGCATGAATCATTCGTACACACAAATTTGATGTTAAATTGTGCGTGTCAACAGCTTAAGAATTTCTGTGGCATTCATCAATACTTTATTACTTCCTGTTTGTGCTTAGGTAAGATCAAAATTTAAGAGTGCCGCAGACCACACGTAAACCAGAACACACGAAAGTCAACTCGTGTTTTGTGCTGTGAAATATTAATAGTGATGAAGAAAAAGTCATTTACTTTATGAAACCACAAAAGAAAAATCTTAAACAACTATTTATTCATTCAGCACGACCTGCTGCACCTGCTGCACACCCCCAACAGAGAAACCTCTCCAATGATGCTCCAATGCGCTCATCCATGTCTGTAAAAAAAGTTTCTCTTTTTTACACTCCTTCAGCGTCATCTCCTTTCCTTGTCTTTTCTTTTTTCTGAGGTTAATGTCACATGTCAAATGTCAGTGTCTGGTATCACGACAACATTAAGACTTTGTATAAAAAGGTTTTTGTGCTCTTGTCTGATGTGGTATCAGTATTACAGTACCAATACAGTACACTCTGAGAAATAAGGGTTCCAAAAGGGTTCTTCCTGAAGAGCTGAGGTTCTACCTGGAACCATTTCATTGTGAACAACCATATTTTGAATAAAGTGTTTGTTAATAGTTCTGTGTAAGACTAAGAGTTCCATTAAGAACCCCATTGATGGGTTCTGGATAAAACACTCGTGATATACAAAATATTCTCGGTAGAACACCCCGGTGGGGTCTTGTTAGCACGCTGGGAAGGTGTAAAGGTTCTGGATACAACCCCCCAGAGACGGTCCTGGGTGGAACCATTACACCATAGAAGAGTTCTCTCTAGAACCTCTCATAGGGGCTGAAACTTTTCACAGATGGCTTCCAGGTATAACCCCTTACATCAGTTTCTATGTAGAACTCTTGAAAGGGTTCAAAGTGGAACCTTTATAAAAGGTTCTACCAGGAACTAAAAAGGGATCTCCTATGGGAAAAGCCAAAGAATGAAATTTATGGTTCTACTTAGTGCCTTTATTTCTAAGAGTGTAGTCTCACATGTGCAGGTGATTTTGCTTCAATCATGTGCTGCAGAATAAGCACTTTACGGTTGAATGCTGCAAATATTGACCTTTTCATATTTCACAATAGAAGCGATCTGCGATTGTGTGCACCATCAGCTGATTATGTGAAAGTGATGTGGTTAGATCCCTGTAAATAGATGAGAGTTTTTTAGCATTATGAATTATAAAGTGTCATCAGCAACATGAATTCAATCGTGTGTCTGTATGTGTGTGTGTGTGCGTGTGTGGCTCATGTGCACTGTATGATTGTGTGTGTGTATTCAGATGAAGGCAGGTGCTCTTTTCCACCCACCAGGAAAAGCAATCTGCAGTGTCTCAGGCAGGTGAAGTGCTCTGATGTTCTATTTAAAAGCCAGGGTCACTTTTCTCATCTCCGCTGCAAATTAGAGACGTGACCTTACCGCTCTATATCGCTCCAACTCTTTCTCTCTCCTCCTCTGATCCTCACGTCATAATTGTGCACAGATACACGCAGTGTGAACGGGCAATATACACAAACAAAAAGCACCCTTTGTGTTATGGTGCTGCACCAAAACAATATCACTTAACCTTGTAAGCACTGTAATCAAATAAAGGTGAGAGCCGGGTTTGAGGTACGCATGGTGATGGTAACGAAGCTCACCTTCATTAAACTAAGAATCACCTCATCAAAACAGTGTTAATGTTCACTCATCTCTCCTGGGTTTTAAGGTGTGTTCATGTATTCATGTTGCATTCTTGTATGCTGTTTTTAATAATAATGATGCACTTACTGACTGGCCATGGTACAGTATGGTGTTAAAGGGTCAATGCAACCAAATTAGAAAAGGCAATGTTGTTCTCTCTTACCTCTAGGGGTATTTGTCATGTATGCAACATTTTTACTGCTTTTTATATTTATTTGTTCTATATGTACATGTCTTCTTACATGATATTTTATTTTATTATTGTGTATTTCATTTTATAAATGCACATTTTATTGTATTATTCTAATTTTTATTTTATTCTTCTGTCTTTTATTATCTAATTTATTATATCTATTTTGTAATGGAGCCTCCCAATCCTGCAATCCTATTCGCTTCAATTGTATTTAGGTAAAACAAAAACTACATGAGTAAACACCAGCTAGTAAGTAGAATAATGGGGTTGAGGTAAGTGAAACAATTTGCATGTAAACTGACCCTTTAACTGGTAGCACCCAACTTGTACAGTGCATTATTTAAAATTTACCCATTTTATTGTTACATTTACACTCTTAATACATTAACTAATCTTAAAGGGCAACTCCATCTGAGTTCTTTTCAAACTCCTATGTCAGGTCACGAGGGAAAACATTTTTAGATGGGCTTGGAAAAATAACATTTTGTTCTCCAAAATATTTTTATTGATTTACGCC
>JAJHUR010086030.1:0-23282 GCA_027495735.1 Lutjanus campechanus | reverse complement strand
TGCTGCTGCTGCTGCTGCTGTCTGCTGGCGGCTCCTCTCCCCTCTCCATCTTACACTCATAGGCGAACAGATACTGGATGTACTGCTTCTTGAGCGAGCTGGCGGAGCTGCTGGATGTACCCACGTTGAGGTTGGTGGACAGCTCGCGCCACTTCTTGTTCTTGTTTACCTGAGTGGTGGAGGGTAGGGCGGATGATGACAAGACGTTAATAAGTCAAACGAGGGTTACTAATGAAATTACAGGGTAGAGAATCCTCTCTTTGTGCTCTTGTCCTCTCTCTGTACAGCAGCACTGTATCCCAGTAGTATCAGCCACACACTTGTCATATTGCCTGGAGTATGGTTGACCACAGCCTGCTGAATTTAATCACAATAATCAATTCCATGGCTGGGCACTTAATGTTTTTCTACTTACTTAAGCCACAGACTTGTCGTATCATTTTCACATTGCTGTTTTTAATCTAACAGCAAAAAAGTACTACATTATGTGACCAAAAATATGTGGACACCCTTGACTGCACACTGTCAATCTGGGGCTGTTTTTTCCACAGTTTGGATAACATAACTCACTTCCAAATGAGGGAAATCCTAATACTATCCTAATACTAATATTTTAGACAATAGTGGACTTCCAACAGTTTGGGGAAGGTTGTCTTTGGTTTCAACATGACAAAGTTGCTGGGCATTAAGCGAGATCCATAAAGAAATAATTTTGCAACACTCTCACTTGTCGAACACGGCAGCTTGGCTAGTGACCTTATACTTTAAACTATGAAGCAGAAGGGCTTCAGGGTCAAGTTAGCAATAATAAATATTGTCGCTGTCGGGCAGAAACTAGAGGGGTACCTACAGCGACATAGTTTGGCCACTGACCAAGCTGCCATATTGACCTGTTGTGAGTGAGAACAGGTTGGATTTCCCAGATTTTTGTGCAGATTTCTGAACAGGGCCCTCAGTATGTGAACCTTTATATGTTTTACATTTGTACCACATGCGGTTTGACACACGTGGAGCTTCCCAGAACTCAAGTCTTCTGACATTTTCAGGAAAACGGATTCTCTGAGATGTATTTCATGTATCTCACTCTCATGAGTACATCTCTCACCATTCACAAGCACACCATATGTCACACTGCTTCACTGCACTTGGCTGGAGAATATTAAACAGCTGATGAACATTGGCAGCCTGATATGACTTTACTGTATATATTTTGCTCAGAATACTTTTTTAAACTGTGTTACCAGTCTGTCATCTCTAACATTACCCCAACATACCAACATTGAGCATGTTCCCCATACGTTACCATGGCGAGACCTCCTATCTCCCGAACAGCTATGTAGAGCTTCCAGAGGTCGAGTGGCTTCTTGCCCACAGCGGGAAGCTGGGCGACAGGCGTGCCCCTCTCTTCCATGAAGGTCAGGTATCGCTCCACCCAGCCCCGCCTCTCCGGCTCAACACCCAGCTCAAATAGCCGCGTGATTCGCTCCCCACTGAGGGAGGAGGAGTTAGGGTTGGCTTTCTGGTGAGTGATGAGGGGCAAAAAGAGGAGAAAAGTTGGCTTATGGTAATGGAAAAGTACCTTTTATACACTACGGTCATGTTAATATGCCAAACTATATGTGGTAGAACAATAACAAAACTGTTTTCCTACACTTTTCAGTCACGTCCGGTACTTGACGCGTTTATAAATGCTAATTTGGGGAATTTGTGCACACTATATCACATATTCTGTTATATATACTCTATTCTGCACTTTTTTTTCTTTGCTGTATCCTGTTGCTGTTATGTGCTACAACAGCCCACTCTCCCCACGGGGATCATTAAAGTTTCATCCCATATTTACACATTCTGAAGTAGGCCCTTGGTTGAATGACCAAGCAAAAATAAACACTTCTTTAGAGCATTTTGTTGAGCGTGCAGCCTGTGTTTACTTCAAAGTTCATTCACAGCACATTCATATCCCTCAAGTTCAAACTGGTGGACAAGGTTTAATCCCACACAAGACGACTTTTGATCAAGTAATAACATCATAATCCCTCAGTCATACATAAATCAATCAAATGAACAGCTTGTACTGACATTGTTGTCCATAAAGGGAAATTCAAATGTTGAATCTGGTTAAGTTGCTTGGTGTGGTCTCTGTGTTTATGTGAATGTGGCTTATTCAGTAAATACACACATCCATCCATCCAATAGCGTTTGAGTTTGTAGTTCTTACAGGACTGGAGGGGGTCTTGAGGGGCCAGGGGGGGCTGCTGATGCTGTCGCTGTCGTCTCCGTGGTAGGAGGACAGGCTGGCTGGGCTGGGTGAGAGGGGGGAGGGTACCGGCAGGGCACCACCTGGCGTGGCTGGCTGGGACACACACTGCTGGGAGCCACCACTGCTGTTATTGTTGCTGTAGCCGTCCTGTAGCTGGTGAGGAGAGAGACAGAGAGGAGGAGGACATGGAACCTTAATTTTCTTTGGATAAAAGCATCCATCGCTGTTCACCCACGTCCACAGTATCAGTGTGTTACTGTTACAACACTGAGGCCAGTGCTAAAGCAGAGAACTCAAAATGAGTGGACATGTGTGTTTGTGTTGTTAAGCACACATGTGGATCCAGAGATAGAAAGTACATCAAGTTTTATTTGTACTTAAGTACAAGTTCAACTCCAGTTGAGCATTTCTATTTTAGGTTAAACTTGCACTTCAGTATATTTTACAGGGAAATGTTGTATCTTCAAGTCCAAATCATTTATTTGAATGCTATGGTTACTAATTACTTTTTTAGAATAACATTTTCTTTCTGTCTTAAAATGTGATGCTTTGTTATAGTTTTATATAAACTTTAAATACTTTAGTATATAATATATAATATAATAATTTATATATACCCAAGAGTATATGTAGTAGTGAAATCTCATCTCAACAGCTACAGTTTTAAAATCCTGTTTACATCTTAAAGTATCAGTAATAATACACAGTTAATAACACTTTGTACAGGGCACACTTTACTGATAATACCTCCTTTTACTTGGTTTATTTTTACTGATTTTCAGTATCTTTCAATATCTGCAGCTTTACTACAGTAAAATTCTGACTGTAGGACTTGTACTGTACGTGTAAAAATAAGAATTTTTTGAGTTTCCGTTACCTTAAAATGAGTTGTTCATACCTACAGAGTGCGCAAGTTCTTTTCTATGGTGGCTGGCATGTTGCACTGCCCTGTTAATACAGTAGCCCACAATGTACAAACAAAATACTGGCTCAAAATACAGTTTTTCACACTTTTTGTGAGTTTTGTGGCCACCGTATATTTTCATACATAATTGGATGAGGAAAGTGAGCCCAAGTGTTTGCAATCTGCAAACTCACTTCTAGTTGCCACAAAATCCGACACTCTGGTCCTTGTACTTATACAGTATATAACAATACATCTGTATTTATGTGTGAAGTAAAAAGTTAAGTAGTGAAGTGAAAAGTACAATTTATGCCTGTGAAGTGAAGTGGAGTAGAAATTAAAGTAGCATAAAAAGGAAATACTCAAGCAAAGTATGAGTACCTCACAATTACTTGAGCAAATGTATTTAGTCACTTTCCACCAGTGAACAGCACTGTGGTTTAAGTATAATAGGTGTGTGAAAGATTTTGCATGTATCACTGTTATTGTGTCTTTATCCACATACATAAATGCATAAATGCATTGTGTTTGCATGCCAGAGGTTTAAAATGCATGCAGATCAGTATGTATTACTCTGTGTCTATGTGTGTGTGTGTGTGTGAATCTTTATACAAGCTCCAATTTGTGAAAATCAGTCCATGTTAGCTCACATCAGTGTGTGTGTGAGAGACTATGTCTAACGTGTGTATGTATGTGTGTGTGTGTGTGTGTGTGTGTGTGTGTGTGTGTGTGTGAAAGAGACTGCGAAAGAGGGAACAACAGCTTGACAAGTGCTTCTGGTCTGTGTACAGAATGCTCATGTCAGCAAAACCTTATCTTTCTCCCTCTCCCTCTCTCTTCCCCTGTCTTTCCCTCTCTCTTCCACCTCCTTCTCTCCTTCTCTCTCTCGGCAGACAGATCATCTCTTTTGGGAGCACTGGGGGTCTTTCTGGCTGCTCTGACTGCCTTAAATAATTCAAAAGGCCCTACTACCGTAATCAGCAAAAGAAAAGACAGGGATTTGGAGGGAAAAGACGTGTAGTGGATGTGATGGAGGCGTGTGAGTGTGTTTCTGCGCGTTTGTGTGTGTGGGAGAGGGGTTGTTAAGCAAAAACAAGGGGAGGGGGTAGAAAAGAGCAAAGAGCAGAGTTCTGTTGTTGCTGAGCTGAGCCAAGCTGAGCAGCAATTGTAGGGCAAAATGAGAAGTCAGCATTGTGTATTGGGACGTATGTGTGTGTGTTTGTGTGTGTGTATATGAGAGGAGGCACTGAGGAAGTTGTGTTCAGGAGAAGGGTGGTGTATGTGTGTGTGTCTGACTGACTGGAAAGGCCATTGTGTGGCTTCTTGTCTTTATATTAAATAAAATAAATAAATAAATATGCTGTGTATGTGTGTGTGAGCACTGTATTTCAGTGTTGAATGTGTGTGCATGTATGTGTGTACTGCAGATGCCGAGCCCTCTCTTTCTCTCTGTGTGTCTCTCTTTTTTGCAGCTCGGGCTGCCAAAACATCAGCGAGAGAAGAGAGTGCTGGGGGCAAAAACAAAGCGAGGAAAACATTAGGAATGGTAAATGTTAAACAAATCATTAAATATGGCGAGAAAACAACAGAGAAACGGCCCACTGTGCTGAGGCAGCATATGCTGATCAGATCTGGTTTGCTTCATTAGGGCGAGCAAGATCAAAAAACAAAACAAAACACAAAAAAAAAAAAGAAATCGAGAGGGCAGGAGGGAATTGCAGAGAAAGATGGGGAGAGGAGAAAGGTCAAGGGGGTACCTTTGGTTTGTGAGGCTCATTGGCTGGGCCGCTGTCGTCTTTCACCTCCGTTTTCGGTTTTCCGTCTGGGCTCATCATCCCGTCTCCAGACATTCCCATGGCTCCTTTATGGAGAACGAGGAAACATTTACTAAAATATATTTGCACTGATTTTTTAACAAAGAAAACAAAACTGAGAGAATAAAAAAAACATTTAGTGAGAAATATCTGTGGGCAGATAAGCTTTGTTCTGTGGCCATAAAAATGAACATTGTCTCAAATGAACTGATGCTAAACTCAAGGTTGTTTTTTTAAATTCAATAAATAAGGTTTGTTTCAATAGGCAGTGGTAAAAAAGTACTGAAAATCTGAACTCAATTAGAAATAATGTTGCATTACTGAGATATTATTCAACTACAAGTTACACAACTGGTGTTAATGAATTCTTAAACAGACTACAAGAAGTTTGTAACTGGTCAGTGTAATACCAATGCTTCTATATGACCTACATAAGCAAATGTGATCATTGACGAGAAGACTGGTTATTTCTATGTAGTTACTGTTAATGCCTGCCACCAGGTCTGATTCTCTTTGAAATGACATGAAACCAGTTCACCAACTGACCCTTCCTGAGAAAACCAAATTGACTGACAAAGGTTAAAACATGTTGCTGGTTGCTGGGGGACCTGTAAAAGTGTATATACAAATATATATCAATACGTATACATCAAATACATAAATTGTTAGCGAGATAGTTACATCTGATAGCTAATGTTAGCTAAGTGCTAGCTAACTAGCTAACTAATCTAAATCAATAGTTATCTAGTGTTTTGTTAACATTAGCTCGCACATAGCATATCTAAGTACAGGAAACAGGACGAGAGAAAGTTTACCAAGCTTCCTTGGTTATTGGAGCACAGAGCACAAAGGGGCGGGACTTAGGAAGGGTCCATTGCCAAGATAGCCAAATATTGCTGTTTGGCATAAATTCAGATGACACCAAATACATAAAAAGGGTCTGTCCAAAAGGCATCTCTAAGTTTCTGACTCTGGGAAAAGTAGGAAAAACTTCCCCACTACAGTATCTACTGTAACGATTGTATCTGTGAAGTATCTCTTTGTATCACTTAGACTATTTTATGTGATCTCCTTTTGATAACTAATGTAAAAACTAATGACACATTTTTCACTTTCATGCAATGAGCCTCCCCAAAGACCTCCATGGGGAGGCCCATCTCCCACTTTGAAAACTACTGGTTATTTAATTACAGTAACATGAGTAGTTGTAATTTGTTAATATCACCACTGCCAATAGGTGTGCTTACACCACAACAGAACGAAGCGGTACACTGGGCATGTTTTGGTATTGCAGTCCATTCAACATGTTTTAACTCCCTAAAGAGAGCGACGTGTTCAAAGCAGCTGGATAATAGTTTGCATAATGTCACAGACAAAGTCAGACAATGTAAAACAGTCTAACGTCTTTCTGCAGTTTAAATATTATATATTCTTTCTGTCTTCTCAAGGCCCCTCTAAAGCCTGTCCTGCCATTCATCTCAAAGGGAAGATTGTGAAAGAAAAATATAAAAAAGACTGCTGCTGCTGCTTAAGGAAGACATAGAAAGAGAATGAGATAAGACTCCACTCAAAGAGAGCCAGTGTGCTCTTTCAACCTCACTGGCTGCACATCCTCAGTTTGGGAGAAATCATCCACGTTCTCGCATGTTCAAAGTGGCGACAGAATGGGAAGGTTAGCATTCGAGATATGTTGGCTGACAAGAGGACTTGTTTCTGTTTTCAGAGACATTTGTGTACCTTCATGAGGTTTCTAATTGAAGACGAGTTCCTTTAGGACTACTTTTCTGCTGCATATTTCTTATTAATAGAAAGAAGGGGTCCTTGGATACAAGGCTCCCTTCTTTATTTTTCCCTTGTGTGCTGCAGCACGGTGGGAAAACTAATGGCTTTTTACTGTGCCCAGGGGCAAACCAGATGAGTTTTGAGGAACCTTGGCGCTCTAATTCGTTTGAAGTTTTCCAAATGTCACGCATTCTGATATTTGGTTGTGAATAAAAGGTGCCTTTCATTTTGTGAACCACAGTGCTCTCCGAGGTGCGTTTAGCAACAATGCAGCGGGGTGAAGGGCTGAAAGGAGAAGGGATGCACCACATTAATCTTTGCTCACTGGAGGGCCAGCTCTACGGGAGAAGTGGGAGCTCTGAGAAAGTAACCGATGTTTCCGAGAACTCTTCTGATTTCTTTTACTATCTTTTGGCCCTTCTCGTCCTCTCCCTGCCACTGAATGGGAACAATCCTGAGTTGGTTCTGCTGTACATTCAACAGAAACACAGAGGTTAATCTTGAGTGGCTCAGTCCAACATTAACCTGCAGGGCTGTGCTTTCTTAATCGACAGGCTCTTCTCTATTTTATCAACACATATTCTGTACATTGCGCTGCAAGATAAGCGAGTGGAGACGGGGTCATAACTTCATTTTAAACCTTTGTATGTCTGTTGATAGAGGCTGACAGCTTGTGTGAATGGGCCTGGAAGGGAAACTGAGATAATTATAGTTATTATATAGTTCTCTCACTTGTCAGATATGTATTTTCCAAAGTTCTGTGTGGTTTAAATGATGACATTTGTATTGCTAATGTCAGCACTTGCTCTCTCTGTACGCCTCCCTCCGACGTATTCATATCCGAAGAAAATAAAGACCATTACAATAACTAATCTGCTAGTTGGCATTTACCTCATAGAAACAGAGACGTAGATACCTCATTGGCCGTTGCTGCATGTCTCCACTTAGGCCTGTGTGGTCGAGGTGGAGAGGTCAACATCTGCTTAACAGTACAATGTGTATTGAAAGATGCATGTTTCACCACAAAGCTGACCATAAATTGTTTAATTCTGGACTGATTTTTGTGAAATTTGGTCTGCTATAAACATGAGAAATTGAACACGACAGTGGTTACTTGTTGTAATTAGTTTCAGTTACTGGGGGCAACCTAATCAATTCTATGACAAAACATTAAGCTTCTGAAAAACTACAACTTCCACTGGGACATGCAGGCTCAAGTGTAAACTATTTAGAATTTCAGCATTCTCGCAAAGTGTATATTGCAATATTTATTATACTGTTATGAAGCTAAGTGGCAGCTTGTTATTTTATCAATAATTAAATCAATTCATCAATAAAATAAATAAGACTATTTTTGTTCCCAAGTCTCCAGTTAAGAGAAGAACATCTACACAGTTTATCTATACACCCTGAAACACAAATGATAACTCTACTTCTGCAGGCTGGACAGTTGCCATTACACACACACACACACACACACACACACACACACGCACACACAAACAAAAAGAAAGAAAAAAATAATATATATTTTTTTAATATATATTGATTTTTTTTTTTTAGACATTGACACATACAATACATTCTTTGGAGAAACTCACAAAAGCTGAAATTCTAAATAGTTTACACTTGATGTTGCCTATTCACAGGTCAGAGCCTGCATGTCCCAGTGGAAGTTGTGGCTATTCAGAAGGTTAATTTTTTGGTGTAGAGATGAAAAGACCGCCCTCATTAACTGAATTTATTTCCAACAAGTAATGAGTATCATGTTCAATTTCATCAGTTCAGAATAAAGCAAATTACACTTTTGTAGTGACATCTACATCTCTCAAAGCACACTGAATTGTTTCCCAGCAGATCTTGGCCACTCCAACATGGTGGACACACAGACGCACATCAAATCACGAACACTGTATCTGTGTCTTTATATCGAGGGTTTAACGTTTTTTTCATTTGCCAAGTCAGGCAAGTGGGTCAGAAATTTACTTGCCTTAAGTCAATTTTTATTTGCTGCGATGCATATTGTTTTACTTATTAGAGGTTATCAAATAACAACAAAGACTAAAGCTAAGTGTCATTTTTATTCCAGAGCTGCAACATCTATAAAATGTCAGAAAATGTGTGAAAAATGTCCAACCCAGTTTCTCAAAGTCCAAGATGATCTTTAAATGTTTTGCTTCGTCAGTCCAAAACCCGAAGATATTTTGTTTAATTTGCTAATAAACAGAGAAAAGCAGGAAATCTCCATACCTGAGAGGCTGAAAGCAGTATTTTCTGCCATATGACTAATCCATTATCAAAATAGTTTAATGGTTTAATACTTTTTTACCACTTGCACGGTCAGGAAAGTAAGTTGCCAGATTTACTTAGCTTGATGCACCATTTTACTTGCCCTGGGCAAGTGAGCAACCCTCATTGTTGAGCCCTGATATCTATGATTTACTTGTTGTGTAGTATGTAGTATACCTGAAGGCGGCATATTGTAGGCGGGACCTTGTGCGTTGCTAATGGCTGAGCTGTTGTTTCCCGTTGGCTGGCTGTAGGGGACGGTGGTAGCCATGGTGCTTGCCTGGCTGATGCCTGGCCCTTGATAGCTCCCCTGCCTGCAAACACAAAAAGAGGAGAAAGATGATGAACAGAGTTTTTAGAGATGAATCCAGTTTAGATTCACAAAGTAATGACAGGCTGTGGAGAGATAAGTGGGTCACAGTGAAAGCTGCACAAGAACAGAAGTCACAAAAACTGTACAAAGATGATATTTGGCGGTCTGTCACTGCCATACTCCTTTATTGTCATAGTAAAAACCAAGCAGCATGGAATCTGAACGTCACAATAAAAAGCACAGTACACAACATATCCCTGATCAAACAAACAGCTCTCGCAAAAGATTGAAGATGAGCGTACAGCATCGGAAAAGAAAAACTCTTCTATCCTCTCCTCTACAACCCCCCCCTCCATTTTCTCCCCCTTCTTCCTCCCTTTCCCTCTCCCACAAGTCATAATTTAACTAATTAAGGTGTGCTTTTGGAGAGGATCATGTTATTTGTTGCCATGGTGACAGCAGAAATCAATCCCGCTCAATCTCCCTCCCCCAGCCTCCCCCGTGTCTCTCCCTCTCTCTCAGGCGGCTCATCACATGGTGTTGCAAGTGACATCAGAGGGGCTTATCTGCAACCTGCTGAATGTTAGCCATCCATGAGTGTGTGTGTGTCCGTGATTGAAGGCAATGTCTATCATTGCATGGCAGGCAGGCCAAAGCCAGTGACATGGGGGCTGAAAGGGAACACCATGTTTGGAACAATTTGGTCTATCTCCTGCTGACTCAAGATTATCTCCTGGACAACCATATATAAGACGATTGAGAGAAACGAGGGAGACAGACGGGGAGACAAAACATATGAGGTGATGAGAGAAAGCGAGGCCTTAAAGACTGAAGAAAAAAGAAGACAGGAGAGGTGGGAAGGGGCAGATGACTGAGGAAGTCAACACTGGGCAACGACCGACCTTAGGCCCCAATAAATTATTTCCGAATAAATTATGCAATTTGGAATATATATTTAATAGAGGCCAACTGCACTTTTGAAATAATTCATACATAAAAACAACACTTGTTGAAGGTTTTATTTATGTGTCTGAATTCACTGGGTTGTAATGTATTGATTCAACCCAAATGACAGGGTCATATAACTCTGAATGAGTTAACCGAATATTAAATGAGTTGAAATCCTATTTAACATACGATCTGTGGTTGAAGTCAGTTGATTTCCCATTCCCCTTCTTCCCCAGGCACAGACAGACTGCAGGAACACTGCGGGAGCACAAGATGAGGGCAACATGGTAATTTGACAATAGATAAATCTGGCGATCACTCTGTGTGCTCTGCCATCTAGCTGTGCTGCGTCATGTCCGCCACTCTCAGTGTCTGCTGGTTGGGTCTAGAGGGGAACCCCACATTTGCGAGACTTTTCATGGTTTCAGTCAAAATGTTTACTCTTGCGAGATCTTATAGATTTAGGGTTCCCTTCTAGAGACCGTCTGCTGTTACTTGCTAATAGTGACAGCATGGATAATTGGATTTACAGCAGCCTTCAGTAACTGGTGAAGGTTCCTTTTAGAAACGTTGTTCAAATATTACATAGCAGTTAGATGTTGGTTGTGACAAAAGCCAGAAATGGATAATGGGGAAAAGAAAAAAAAATAAGCACCTCTGTCCCATTTAATTACTATGTAATATATATATTTTTTAAAAATATATGAATTCACATTTTTCATCAGGTATTCAAGATTTTCAGGAACAAAGTTCCTTTCTGTTAATATTTGAGATCCATTATGACACATGGTGGTCCTATGTACACTCAGTGAATCTCTTTAGAGTCTCTGGTCTCAGACAGTAGCACTCTTCATGAAGTAAAGGTTTATGTATTTTGCATTCAGTTTTTGTCTTAAGTTGAAATTAGACATGACTGTTGGAGCAGCCGAACTGCACAGGTTCTTCCCGACTTCCAAGACATTGTTGTCAAAAGAAATGTAACATATAAAGAAAGTGTAAAAGTAGAAAACCGTAGATTTCTTATGTTGGCTTGCATTCATTCACGCTCATACTGTAGGGAGACGCCACTGCAGCAATGGCCGCTTGTTAACATCTGGTACTTTGCCGAATTTGTCTATAACAAGCAACGATAAGTCCTACGCTGTAAGTTGATCAGCTGTTCATAGCTGTCAATTGTCTGTCAACGTAAAGTTCAGCTTGTTATCCTGAAAATAAAAGCCCACTGCTCTGAAAATACACACTCTGGAGTTGGAGATTGGTGACTGCCTGTCTCACTGTCTGCCAGACACTTTAACTGTTAAACATCTAATCCGACTACAAGACAATTCATAATTTCTTATAACTCATAAAGAGAAATGCAGTCATTCAGCAAACATTTGGAATGAACTTTAATACTGATTAACGTGAAACAAAACAAGCATACTCCAGCCACAGGACACTGTGGCTGAAGTGCTGTTGTCTGAGTAGGAAGTTTTTCAGATTTCTCCACTGAACTTTTTTTTTGGTAGATGTATTTTGACTTGATAGTTTTATGCAGATTTTTCTATATATTTCTAAATTCATGCTCTTGTAAGGGTCCAAACTATTTAGCAGGGTCAGATAGCTCTTAATTGATTTAACCTCATATGCTATTTGTCCTTGTTTTTGGTTGGATTCATTAATTGATTTTGTATTCAGTCTTTACACTGTTTCAATGACATTTTTCTATGCTTTGAAAACTGAATTGGGCTAATGGGGTCATATAGCTCCAAATTTATTTCATTGTACGTGCTATGTGTCCCCAGTCAGTGATTTGTCTATTTATTAGTAAGTTTGAGCCCTTTATTTTCATAGAACTTTAATGAGTCTATTTTCTATATTTTTGAGCACAGATTAATTTAATATTTCTGATTTGAGGACAGATAGAATGAGAATGTTTGCATGTTTCTTTCTTTATTGTACCTTTTGTGATAATCTTTATCCTTTCATTTATTAATCTCAATCATATAACTCTTTTAATAGTTTCATGGTTTTGGCCATTCATGTGTATGTTTTTTTTATTTTATCTTTCAGCTTTCTGTTACTTTTTTGTGGTCACTCCCGATTCTTTCACAGATGTTTGTATCATGCAGTCATGCACTCTTGCACTTGCTGAATGGTGTATGAACCTCACCTGAACCTCACCTGTTCTGTCATGTGTGCTGTCAATAGTGAACGTCTGTGGCAAACACTTCATCACAGGTTAGTTCATCACATTACTGAGTAAATGACATTTCCCAATTTAATCAGAAAAGAGTCTTAGTGATGGTGTAACTTTAAGTTAAGTTTCTACTGTAAAAAAAATATGGTCCTACCATAAAACACCTGCTTTTACAACAGAGTTTAGTTTAACAGTCTGTCTACTTGAAAGGCTGCTTGGAGCAGAGGGTATTTTAACATTAATAAGTGTCCAGGGCAGAAAACCACTATCCCCCCAAATTATAATGAGATCTGCACCCTTGCGACTAGCCACAAGGAGGAGTATTTGGCCCAAATTGCAACACCGTCTTATGTGGACGAAAAGAAAAATGCTAACCGGATTTATGTCAGTCAATTCCCCCCTAACTGGCATCTTTCTCTCTTTCACACACTCACGCAGACACATAGTGTAATACCTCATGTTGGAACCGATACACATAGCCTAAGAGGAGGGATTGGGTTGGTAAACCTCCCCATAATCTCATCTCACAGATGTAATTAGTCATAGAGCACGGCTGATGATACATATGTAATCCCTCTATGGGGGCCGAGGTGCACAGGGGAGCTCCATGGCAAAGAAACAAGCTCACACCAAATCCACGCTTATCTGGCCCCATTTCCCTATAATGGGGGGAAATATAGACTCCTTCGTTCGCTGCCTACGTGTTCCCTAAAAAGCTTTGTGTGAGTCAAGACACAGAAATAAATTTACCTTTTGATCGTCGCACCTTCTCTCTCAAGTAAAGATTCTGCATGCAAACTCCCACAAAAAGAGAGCGCTGATAAACCGGCAAAGAAGAAATAAGTTTGGAGCTGCCAAATGCCCGCGAACCTCATTTATCCATACTGTAAAAACACCCCTCACCCACCTTAAGCAATATAAGCAGAAGCTCTCATGTGTACGGTGAAATATCCAAATCAACAACAACAACAACAGTGGTTGGAGGTTTTCGGCTGTGGCGCTCTCCCATTATGACTAATTCATGTCATAAAAAAGCCCATTAGAAAGCACTTGATGGAGGCATTGCACAGCGTTTAATCACACTTAATATATGCATGTGCCGCTATCGGGGAAAAAAAAGGCGGCACAGCGCATTCATCTTGCTCTCGGGCACCTTTGTGCCGGGAAAAAAAAAACATCCTGTTGCAGCAGAGAGAAAGAGTGAGTGAAGGAAGAGAGAAAGCAGGGGAGAGAGGAGAGATGGAGAGGAAGAAAAGAAGAGGGGAGGTGGAGGGAAATTAAGGCAGGAAGAAGCCAGCAGAGTAGTACATGTATGGGTCCCTGGTGGACCGATGGGGGGCGTATTCTCAGCTCAGGGCCCCTGAGCTGGAGGTAATCGCTGTTCCATGAGACTGAGTTGAGGGAACACACACTCAAACATGCACACACTCAAACACACAGACACACACACACACATACATTCACAAACTCTCAGTAAGACTCATAGGAACATTGTATCCTAACACCATCAGGCCGGTGCACTCTCAGTTTGTTGTCTAGGAGCGGCCTGAGGAGAGAAAGAGAGAAATGGTGCAGGGAAACTATACCCTCTCAGAGTTTTATAGGATTTTTAAAAAAAAGTTAGCGTGAAAAGTTTTGACATTATAGAAAGAGGTAGACAGTAACAAAGTACAAAGCAGAAATCTGTAATATATTTACTGTAATAAATGATAAAATGACCATGATATGTCATCAGAGATTAAGAAAACATGCCAAGTTACAACAACACTACAGCCGTAGTGTCCTCCTCTGAAACATCTACTCTGGCCTGTGAATGTGTTATTGTTTGCCTGTTTCACATTGATTAGAGTTCAAATTTATGCTGAATGGTCGCTGAATGAGTTAGTGTCCATTTATGAGTCGTAACAAATCATCAGTAATCTTATAGGAGGAGCTTTTTTTCCCCAGGATACTGAGCTTAACTTTACATTGGCATTCAACTGAAAGTTTTAAACAGCTGACCAGCTTACAGTGTAAGACTTGTTGTTGCTTGTTATTGTCAAATTACAATGTTGTGCTCATCTTGCACTCCCTGCAGCCTGCCTGAGCTTCCTCAAGTCTGGGGAAGAGGGGGCTGGGGGAAACAATTAGCTTCAACCACAGATCGTATATTAAACAGGGATTCAACCTATTTAATATAACTTCTGTGACTGCAGTACTCATTTTTGGATGCGCAATTGTTATTACTCCCTTAATTAGAGTTTTTAGGTACAGGACAGTTATTTGTCCTTTACTTGAGTAAATATTTATTTTTCTTATAACTGACACTACATTTTAGCACAAATATCTGTACTTTCTACTGCTTTCATTTTCAAAATAGGCCTGGTACCTGGTACTGGTTTTAATGCATGAGGGGAATTATTGATTATTTCAATTCCCAACATCAAGACCGATTTCAACCTAAATTGATGACAATGCAAAGAAAAGACCATACTTTTTACTTTTATACTTTGAGTACATTTCAGAGCCTGTACTTTTTCACTTTTACTTGAGTAAAGAAGTTGAATCAGTTCAGTCTTTTTTTTATATCTGTATCTGTACTTCTATTTGAGTAAAGATTGTGTGCACTCTGATTGTAGATGTGTGAAAATTGAGCTTCAGTGTTGAATCTTTTTTTTTTCGGCCTGTCCAGACAGCATTAGATTAGAAAAGCCATCATCTCACAGCTGGAATAAAGAGCTTTTAAATGCACATTGTTTTTTTGTTTTTTTGCTGTTTTTTTTTTTACCTGTGTCACTTCAAACTGAAAAGTACTATTCTTTTGTTTTTCTATTCATTCTACCTAAATGCTTTTCTCTTCACTCCCCCGATTGTTTTTTTCTCTAATTCTACAGACACGCACACGCACACACGCACACACACACACACACACACACACACACGTGCACATACAGAGCCATCTCTCTCCTTTTGCTATTCAGTCCACATGTGTGAAGGGCATCGGAGAAGGCCACTTTCACACCATGGGCACAGAGTGTGTGTGTGCGCATGTGTGTGTGTGTCAGTGTGTGTTTGAGCATGTCCTTGTGTTCATGTGCGGGGTGGGCGCTGTTGCCAAGGGGATGCCATGGTTACGAGGTGCCAGCCAACCAGCTGACGGTGTCTCTCTACAAGTGGCAGCGCCTTTGTCCTTCATTCGTGGTGACAGGCCGCGCTGATGCCTCCCAGCGCTGCTAACTGGACGAGACAGCAGAAGCGCTGGGACCGCAGGAGTGTGTGTGATGGCTGAGCGTCCCTCCCTATCGATTCCTCTTCGCTTTGTGTGTGTGTGTAAGAGTGTGTGTAGAAGAAAGTGGGAGAAAAAGGAGCCAGAGAGAGGCTGATGCTGGATGGAAGGATGGAGTGGATCGGCTGGAGGCCATGAATTATATATGGACCCAATCTGTTCTCAGGGCAGCTTGGGCTCATAGCTCCTCCAAACTCCTGACTCAACTCGCCCCACACACACACACACACACACACACACACACACACACACACACACACACACACACACACACACACACACACACACGCACACACACACACGCACACACTCACAGAGGGGAGGCCAGAATAAACCCCCCACAAAAAAATAAAAGGACAGCTTTTAACATATTAAATCCAGAGAAAAGCTACTCTTCCCTTCTCCCTCCCCTCTTTCCTAAACATCAAACAGCTCAGGATGGATGGAGGAGAAGCCATTTATTTTGCCCATCTAATGAAAGCAGAGCGCTCCGCAGCACTGCCAAGACTGCGAGCGACAAAGCGCCACAGGCAGCATCCCCCGTTCTTGACATTCAAGCGCTGCTCTTATTTATTTAGCAAATTTACTTACTAAGGAGGTCAGAAATGAATTATTTGGCGAGGATTTGCCTGGGAGCACTCTCCTCTCCTCTCTTCTTCCCTCTTCCAACATTTTTCTCCCTTCAATTTCCCTTTGATTTACGGCTCTTTTTTTTCCCGAGCTTTTGCTCTTCTTCTGCTAAATGCTTATTTTTTCGACAGAGCCCGTTCCTATAGCTCCAGGAACTTTTTGTAGAGTGTCGCCGGCAGCGCTGGAAAGTCATTTGAAAAGCCAATTCTGTCCTCAGAAGCTGCTGCCAAGAAAAGCTTATACCTTTTAATACTTTCTGTTCTCTTCTCTTTTCCAAAAAAAGAAAAAAAAAATCCCCAACATCAATCCACAGCCCCTAAAAAATTTTGTACAGCACCTTTCCTCTTAACAAACTTGTACCTCCTCCACACTGACAGGCTTGACATCGTCCGTGTTATTTGAACATAACATGTCAGACTTTTTACACAGCAATTCATCATACTGACAACTGGCAGCCTGGTACACCCAAAAAGTCAACTTCTCATGAAACTGATGCTATTTTCCAGAAAAATAACATGATTTCAAGATTGACCACCAACTATTTCTGAAACTGTGTGAAACTGCATTAACAAATTGAAGCTATAATATGTAACATTTCTGCATTAAAGGACCAGTACGTAGGAATTAGAGGCATCATCAAAGCAGCATTTTTAACACATTTGCCTGCCAAATGTGTAGGAGAATCTACAGTGGCCATGAAACTTATGCGAAATGCGAAAGGCTGTATCTAGAGCAAGTGTTTGGGTTTTGCTTTCAGGGCTATCTAGCTAGCTGGCGACGAGAAGCACTGTTCGCTGTTTTCGTAGACAGTTGAACTAAAAAGTACACAGGAATCCGGATGATCTGGATGTTTGCTGGACTGTAACGTGTTGATGAAGACTTGCAGTATGGGAATAAAACTTGGAGGTCACAGGGGGCCACTTATGGAATATTTAGTGGCCACAGAGTAATTCTTCTGGCCAAGGGCCATCAGGCCATGATTAATGTCGAACCCCATCCCTTGTGGCAGAATAAACTTCAGTTCCTAGATTACAAAAATTAGGGTTAGTAAGAGTTTGTGTGCCTTTGCCATATTTCAACATTTAGTAGCGCAACAAGATTCTTTTTTATGTTTCCAAAACTATCTAGGCCGACACTGTTTCCCCTCAAACACCAATCAAACTGATTAACCGATAAAAGCGGGACATTTGTTTCTGATTCCAGTTGGCCGGTGTGGTGGAGAAGAAAAAAACTCTGAGAGGGCTCGAGGGAAAAAAACACTCATGCCGGCCACACTTTATGAAGATTTAATCATGACCCTTGCCTGCAGCCATGGGATACCAGAAGTGGCCCTCCTCTGTTCATTTGGCATTCTTTTCACTCAGCGTAATGAAGCTGGAGTGTGTCTACTAGTGTGTGAGGGTGTGTGTGTGTGTGTGTGAGTCAGGGGAGGATGGAGAAGGGGGGATGAGAGGTGGAAATGTAGAGGGATAATTAGTGGAGATGTATTGCAGGGATGTGTTCAAGGAAACGAGGGAAAGAAGAAGAAGAAAAGACCAGCCAATGACATCACGGCTAACTAGCCCCTGATTTGGAAGGTCGGGAGCGGGCGGCGGTGGCAGCTCACTCTGGGTTGGTGCATCAAAGAGTGCGAGTAGACATGTGCTACGACTAACAACTTGTTTCTCAGACAGAGACGAACTAGGTCTGGATGTTTCAGAATGTTGCGCTGAGATCTGGAGAGCAAACGGGGTACTGGAGCCTTTAACTGCAGGTTTTTCGGAGGCCAATTTTCTCCTGATCTCCCTCAGATGTTCTAAAGTGGGATCTGAGGAAGAAAAACATAACAAGGCTGTGCTGGAGACGGCGGAGAACAAAAAGCAAATTGGGAGGAAGAAAGACTGAGGGAGATAAAACAGTCTGGGTAGGATAACAGAGCTGCACAGAAACGGAGAGGGCGATACAGTTGGGAGAGTTGGTAAAAAGAGCGAAACAGGTGGGAGGAGAGAGAACAGAAGCAGACGGGGAGGGATGAAAGCGGTAGAAATGAGTGATGCCAGACAAGAACAACACCGAGGGTGAGACAGGCAGCACAGAAACTGCAGTATTCTGCAAAAACGTCCATAGTAGCAAAACAGTTTATTTGTTTTTAATCTGTCAAAAAAAAGAAACAACTTTCTGCCAGAAGACTAATTCCTATTTGTGGTAAAACTTGTTATTATCAGGTCCATTCCACAGAATCAGTGACTTTTCTATCCTCAGGACATTAGATGTGTAAATATATAGTAAAGAATCTACCGTATATAATACACTATGTTTTCAGGTAAATTGTTCTGTACTTGTTTTATCATTGTGTGATTTCCAATTCACACACTTAAATACATTTTATTTCTCATCAAAAATTCATAATATGAAGGTTGAAATACACATTTTAGTTGTGTCCCCAGGTTTTTAGTCAGTCCTATTACCCTTACATATCCCCCTCCTCTTAAAATCTGGGACATTACACAAGTCACATGATCAACAAGAAGTAGCATCATTAGACTCAGGAAGACCAAAAGTAAGTTTCCTTCCTCACTGTTCTCTTTTGATCATATTGTACATGTTTCTTAGCTTTTATTATGTTAGTTTTAAAATAGTTCTGGTGAATCACTTGAAATTGCTAAGTGTTCTCATGCTATTAGTACTGATGCCATGTGGCTACACTTCATGTATTTGCTAAAGCTATTCAATAAACTCAATCCTGTTCTGAAAAATGCAATTCCATTTAGAAACCTAAATAGAAAAATAAATAAAATGGCCTGAGACTGACTATTAGACATCTTGAATTGTTAATAGTTATTAGACACAGTGTGGAGACATGCAAATTGAACTGATTTGGCACATAATAATAATAATAATAATAATAATAATAATAATAATAATAATAATAATAATAATAATAAAACAACATTCAAAAAGAAGATGGCAGAAATATGGAAATATGACAAATGATTGAAATATGATTTGTTTTGAAAACAAATAGTCTCACCTAGTCGGCAGATTTTTCTTATGCCAGCTAGTTTACACAAGTTGTTGTTTGTTCAGATTTTTTAAAGCTTTGTTTGGAATAAACAAAGTAGGAATTTATTACAAGTTAGCATTCATCACAACAAAAAATTTGACCCTGTATTTGTTTTAAATCAGTCAAAGAAACTTTCTGCCAGAAGGTTAATTCCTATTTGTAGCAAAAACTTGTTATCAATTAAAAAAATCAACATTTTAAAATAAAGGAGGAGGAAAATTGACAAAGGATTCAAATTTGTGAACACTGATGTGCTTTGAAAACAAATAGTCTCACCTAGTTGGCAGATTTTTACACCAGCCACTTTATACAAGTCTTTTGTTGCTCTAAACATCCAGTGTCTGCTCGTTTTTTTTACTTTGGTGCAGTGGAAATTATGCTTCGTTTGGAATAAACACAGTAGCAATTTGGAAGTTAGCATGTATTGTAACAAAACATTTAGGCTCTGTATTTGTTTTAAATCAGTCAAAGAAACTTTCTGCCAGATGACTAATTCCTATTTGTACCAAGAACTTGCTATTATCAATAAAAAAATCAACATTTTGAAAAAGAAGAAGGCAGAAAAATGACAAATGATTCAAATTCGTGAACACTGATGTGCTTTGAAAACAAATAGTCTCACCTAGTTGGCAGATTTTTTTACACCAGCTAGTTTATACAAGTCTTTTGTTGTTATAAACATCCAGTTTCTGTTCGTTTTTTCCTTTGGTGCAGTGGAAATTATGCTTTGTTTGGAATAAACACAGTAGCAATTTGAAAGGAAACAGATTTCCAACAGAAAATCAAAAGAAAAAGCCGTCATTGTTCTGGACTTCTTGCTTCAAAAGTAATCTTTACAATGCAGTGAAAAACAGCAACACATTAATGACTGCTTCATGCCAGCGGGGACAAGGGACTCAGGGATGCTTTCACAGACGATAGTTAGTCTAAATGCCTAGCTGTAGAGATGGAGAAACAGGTGAAGACACAGACGCACTTTCAGACAGACAAACAAACAGAGGAGGGAAGAGAGTTGTTCCTCCTCCAGCCGCAGCACTACGGTGAGCGACACCCTCTCTGCTGTCTCACTGAATGTGAGGAGAGACTGACAGGCCATCTGATTGGTCCCAGCAGCGGGGATCATGTCATGCCACTTCTTATTGACAGCACAGCCATCTCTTAATGGCTCGGCCAGCATTTGCATTGCTCTGAGTGTGCGTGTGTGTGTGTGTGTGTGTGTGTGTGTGTACAGCACTGGGCCCCTCTGATGCAGGCAATTAATCACACATACTGTCAGCCACACCACATCTTCCCCTCCAAAATAAAATGCCAACACAGTGCAAATAACGACGTGAAACTCTCTCTCTGTGTGTGTGTGTGTCCATGCGTCATACTGTATGTGCTCACTAGAGTGACTAAGACATGCCAATGATAATAACGATGACTACAGTGATGATGATGAAGGTGATGATGGCAATTATAATGATAACAATGATGACTCGTCTTGTTTTGATCTCAGAGGGAGCCTGTGAGAAACACCATCACGATCACTTTCACTTTAGTCATTTGACACACAAACACATTCACACATAGAAGGTACGCGCTGACGTCACTTTTCCACCAGAACACGCCCCCTCAGTTGGACTGAGCGGCAAATGTAACATAATGCACATTTTTGTGCATAATTCTTAGATTTCCTGTTTTGTTATTTTCTATTTCTTCATCTACTATTCCATATATATATCACTGTTTTTATATTTATATATTGCTGTTATATGTTGGAGAATAAGGCACATACTTTTTACATACTTCTTGTTTGTATATATTTTGTTATTTTAAAATTAAAGGCAGTTGGAATTGACAGTGATCCTAAGAACTTAACAAAGAAACAGTGGTTCATGGACATGGACGTGTGGCCAGGAATCACGTTTCCTGACATTGATACATGGTACCTCTTTTCCATGTCAAAATTCCATACTTCTCCAGACTTCAATTTCCAGACTGCTTAGTTACAATTGCAGCCCACCCCATGTTGGAGTATTGAACCATTTTATACAAAGTTTGCATCTAACTCTCTTTTTCCATTTGCAATTCTTAGCCAAACAGGCTTTATATCAACCAGTCCCTGGAAAACTTTGTAGCTGTTCAGTACACAGTACACAGAGTATGGCCAATACTCCATAGAAACACAAATATGTTCTTTTTATGCTCTCTTTTCTTTATTTCCATGCTTATCCAGACCCAGAAAGCACTCAAATCTAATGCCATACATTTCTATACTGTGTAAACCCTTTTTACATATACCTGATTTTGACACCTGTGAAATGCACAAAGCAAAGCCTGAAAGAATACAAACACCCTGGCGCTTGGTCGTAACATAACTTCAAGGTGGTATTTGTTGGCAAAATTAAAGTGACAAGGGCACTAAAGTCTGTGGATAGGTTTATACAGATATTTTTATTTTATAACGTTATTGAAGAGACACGTCTGCATGTAGCACTGATGTTTGTGGTTATGTCAGGGTGACAAATTAAAGGAAAACAAATATGTTTCAGAATGTGTCACCTCACTGTAAGTTGACTTGGCATCATATATAACCTAGCTGAGCCAATATCTGACTTATTTTATTTCTTTATCTAAAAAGACAACTGTTCAGTCAGATTTATCATGAAAGTTTCAAGCACTTTATCCAAAATCAAAACACAACAGCAAACACAATGACAAAATTCATGTGTTTTTAAGGATTTCCAGCACTGGTACAAGCCCTGTTTTTCCCCCTCAGTGGGTTTAACTGCAGTGACTTTGTGCATACCCTCTGTATACAGTATATATTTAAAGGCAGACACACACACACACATGTTATGAGGGTGGTGAACCTACCTATAGTGCGGTGAATGTGAGGGTGACAGGACAGGTGGATGATGAGGTCTGGGTGGAGGTGGAGGTGAGGGTGGTGGACGGGTAGAGGCGTGGTGGGGTGTTGGCCAGTGGGTGGAGGTGGGTTGGGGTGGCTGCATCTGGGCCGGGGACCTCGCATACGGAGGCCGTCTGCAGATCGGCGTCAACAGACTCCCGACAAAAAGAGAAACTTGATCTGAAATATCATCACTGGCTCACACTCTGACTCATGCATAATCAGGAATGGGAATGAACATAGACAAATGTTAATCTGCCACTTCAGCCTCCTGCACAATGCTGGCGAGACTGCTCCCATGATGCATTGTTAGGCAAAACCCGCACCAATTGGAGGAAGTGAAGAAATCCACCCTTCCTCTCAGAAGACGGCCATGTTTTCACAAGTTCCCCCGGCAGGGTTCAGCAAAAGTTTACTGCCCACACAATCCCGCAACAGCCCTGGTCTCCAACACTACAAACACTCGTATATTCAAAGCGCCAACCCTGATGGAGGAATAATATCCCTTAACTCATATACTGTTATAGCATCAAAGTGCTTTGTATTTGTGTTAAGGTGCTCGGTGTCACCTCCGTCTCTGGTGCTTTCACAGTTAAACCTGTGGTTTGCTTTTTCTTCTTTTATGTTTTGACAGTGCTGTATTCAACCTATACAGCCTTCTCACGAGCCAATATCTCCCTTTCTGCAACAAATGGCACTCGGTGTATAGTGCCAGCTATCAAAATGTCAGGCACTTTATGAGATGTGGGAAAATAGGGATAGTTCCGCAAATGGCTCATAGAAGCGTGGAACCCCTGAGAACCAACTCTTGCCTGCATGTCTGAAAAGACTCTTGGAAAAAAAAAGGACAAACTCTGGCACAGAAACTCTCTGTGGTGCTTTTCAGCACACGTCCCCGCAGACGACCCTGCAGAGAGCGTGATGTAAGATCAAGATGCTTGCTGGACCCTAATTTTAGCATA
>JAJHUR010086028.1:0-17816 GCA_027495735.1 Lutjanus campechanus | reverse complement strand
TTTTTTTTTATTGTTCTTAAACTTCATTAGTTTTTCTGGCATTGTTTCAATGAAAAACAAGCTGCACTCTCATATTCTGCAGATCTTAACATGAGTCCCATTGTCGTTCATCATAGACAAGCCAGTCTTGTTCTGCTCATCCAGTTATTCAGAATGTGTTAAATTAATGAATGTATGAGTGTACAAATGGAATTACTTTCTAATATAAAGTTAAGGGTTGAGGTTAGAGTAAGATTTGTAAAGATAAGATCCATTCATAAACTTTGATTGAGGTTAGATGTCACATTTATAGGTTAAGGATTCGGTTCTAGTTGATAGAAAATGACTTAATTTTCCACTGGGGGGATATCAATCAATATCAAGGTATCAAGGTCATTTATTATCGTTACACAACACAGGGTTGCACAAAATAATGGGAGTTGTAGCTCCTTCATTCTACACACACACAACATAAATCTAAAGTAGGATAAAATATCAAACAAAAATCAAAATAAAACAATATAAACATATACACATATACTCCCAGGAAATTATTCTGCAGTACATTTTTTGAATTTGCATCAGGTTGAGTGTAAACAGCAGCAACAAAATGGTAAAATGGCTGACATTTTTCACCTCAATAGGATCACATCTAGTAAACACTGTCCTTCAACTCTGATTGCATTTTCGCCCGAAGCATCACTGATGTAAACATGAAGTCCTCCTCCCTTCGTCCTGCTGGAGTCTCACATGCTGCGGTCTGTCAGCTCAGAATTGGTCCACCTTTCAAGTGCAACAGATTGATCCTGTGGTGGAACAGGTCTCTGATTTTCCTGTTCCTCCCATTTCGTCCATTTAATTTTCCTGTTCAGACATTAGCCGGGAGAAGCCTCAAGTCCCAGCTGCAGCAGGGCTCCTATCCCCGCTCTCCTCCTCTCTTGATCATCTCAAGGTCTGCTGCTCTTTAATTCACACCTTGTGCTTCCTTTTCCTACGTCTGAGTGTATTTCTGTCATAGGTGATATGTGTCTCTGCAATACAGCTGAAAAAATAAGAGATTAAAAGGTAAAAGTAACAGGGCAAGTTTGAAGCATCTACATGTGCTTTGAAGAGATACATTATTAACAATAAAGGCACAGGGTGCAAAAATAAAATCCATAAAAAAGGAATTTTTGTCTTTGTCTTAAATGCATAGATCAAATTTATTGTCAAAGATTTCAGTCTCACCAATCTGCATTGAAAGAATTCTAAGTGTTTTACACATGAGAATTTTGTAAAGCATTAATATAAAGCAAGGTTTCTTTTTGTGGGGATCTGCGGACTTTTTGAGCTGTCATTGTTTTGTGATTGTGAACTGGATTGGACTGAACTGTGTGGGGGTTGTGGGTTTACCAAGTGGATTAAACTCTGAAATCGAATGGTATTTGATCTGCTAATGCGTGAGGTTCTGGTATCTGAATTGGTATCAGGAAGGAAAAAAATGGTAACAGAACATCTCTAACTATAACCTGAATCTGCAGCTCCTCTCGGCTTTATGGAACTTTAGAGCAGGTTTCAGCTCAGTGTTTAGGTGTCCACAACTTTGCTGTTTTGGTTCATTCACACCACTCTCATTGTGTTGTTTGTTTTTTCAATGGAAAAACTCTTAAAACTCCCTGTACACTACCAGCTCGGCAAACTGACAGACACAGTTAGCAGCTAGCAAAGTTCCCTCAGGAATCGGTAGATGCTAAGAACAAACAACACCTACTGTGCTAGTTTATTATCTGTAACATAACATGTTGATATGTAATTGTGCTTCCTGCACTTGCTATGCTTCTTCTGGGTTGAGCATTTACTGTATTTGCATTTTAAGACAGCTTGTTTATCTCAAGAAATTTCAGCCGTGTTTTTATTGCCAGACACTGGAAGTAGAAAGAGTCAGCTGCACAGTGTACTCCTCTGTGTTTAAGGACCCATGTGGATTCAGCATGGAGAAACAACAACACAACTGCATGTCCCACATCTCTTCCTCCATGTTCCACCCTCCCTCAGCTCCCTTCTCTCCTTCCTCTCTCTGTTTCCCTGACCGCCGCTCGCTCCATAGGAACAGAACAACCAAGTGCCGTCTAAGAGGTTCATGTTCCCCCACCGAGCTTTAACCACAAACAATAACAGCCCGGATTGTTTGTCGGCCTCCATGACATTGAATTTAATTGTACCTCTTCTTAGAGGTGAAGTCTCGCTCAGATGAGACAAAAGCCTTTATCTTTAATTTGGGTTCCTTGTGATTACATGTCCTCTGTGCTGTCACCATGGCGAGGAAGCTGTTATTCTGGTAACCTTCGTCAAGAGGTGATGTAGGAGGCCGCAGTAGTGTGTTATTATTGTACATTTGTATTAGCTGAATGACACATTTCTGACAAAACAGCATTTTATCTTTCCTTTAAAGCTGTATTAAAACTAAATGAATCATTAACACTTTTATTGGCTTCCTCAAATGTCAGTTTTCTCCTCTGGTTATTAAAAGGATAGTTTGGATTATGTGGAGTAGGGTTGTATGAGGTACTTACTAATAGTCAGTGTGTATTACCTACAGTAGATGCTGAGTGTCACGCCCTCAGTTTGGAGAAGCAAAGAGGAGTACCCACACAGAAGCTAATTAATGTACTACTGTGCATGAGGTCAGCAACAAAGGTGTTTTAGCCACTTAAAAATGGAAAATGGTCCACCTAAAACATCAATATCAATTTAAGTGTATGTACGCTATATTTAGAATACTTTCACTGCTTTACCTCACTGTCAGAGCAGGACTGGAAGCTGTTATACAAGCCAAATATTGCTTTTCCAAACCAACCAAAATTCATGGGTGAAATTAGTAATTTTGCTGGTCTACCGCTACCTTGATCTGATCATTTCTTTCTGTTATTGTGTGATTTTGGTGAATCCAAACTACCCCTTTAAAACACTTCAGTCGCACAATAACACAAACAAACTAATCAGTCAAGGCAGCAGTAGACAAGCAACCCTCATGTTCTGTGATGTAACTGATTTCACCTGTGGAGTTTTGCTGGTTTGGAAAGAGCAATATTTGGCTTTTATAAACAACAATTTGTCATTAAAAAAGGCTGTCTGGGGGCGCCCCTGTAGTTCAGTTGGTAGAGCATACACCCCATGCTTCTTTTTTCAGGTGGAGCTTTGAAATTGCTAAAATACCTTTATTGCTGGCCCTGCCTGCAGTAGTTCATTGCTTAGCTTTATGTTGGTGCCCCTCTCTGGTAATACACTGACTATCTAGTACCTCATACGACCCCACTTCAAAAAACTATCACTTCAACTTTTGTACGCACCACCTCTAAGGAACATTTGATTTTTGTCATTATTATTTATCTGCTCTGCTGAGGGTTCACTCTCATAAGTTTGCCACCTTAAATCCAGCAGGCACACGGCAGTGAAATGCTGCAAAAACAAGACCTACTCAAGCATGAAAAGAGCTTTAAATTTTACAAGATTTCCCTGGAAGAGTGGGTTCAGTAGAGCACATGTACATGTCTGTCTGCACACCTGAGTCCCCTTTTTGTGCTCTTAAGCCCTCACTTGCTTAACGGAGTTCTCTAATGGCATCAAGTTACAGCGTGTTGTATGGGGATTTTAGATTCACTGAAGCAGAAAATGACTTTCGCCTGAGTTCTCACCTGTAACAGCTCAGACGATGAAAAAAGCCCAAGTATATTATTACGCAAATGTCTACGTGCAACTTTGAAGCTGATATGAGACAGGAGCAGAAGATCAACACTGTTAGTGATATAAAAAAAAATCTGTTTGGTCCTGGATGTGCAGTTTTATATGCAGGTTTATGCAAGGAAGGCTGGCTTTGACAGCGCTGTATACAAGATAAAATACTCCACCTGAATGCTGAAGAGAAAGTTATTTTTCAAAATAAAGTTGCAGTTGCAGAAAAACAGAAACAAAAATTAATACTGTATCTGAGTCTGACATTCAGACCTCTTCCTGTGTGAACTTTAGAACTGCTTTCACCATAATCACACAGCGGCCATTTTCCTCTGATGTCAGGGTGGGAAGCTCAAATGTTGTACTGCTGAGTTTCAGGTTGCTAGTCATAAACGTAGAGAATCTGACAAATCATTATCATTTCACTGCTTCCTGATTGATCAGCAGCTGAAAAGACAACGGATAGTGGGAATCTGGAGGGACATCGGGCCATATTTCAAGCTCCTACAACATATTTGCTAATCCATTATGAGACAACCGCTAACGTTAACACCCAGCCACTTCCTAGCTAACGTTACTGTTTTATAGTATTACGCAGCACGATAGGAAAAGTGTACATTAATTTTGAAATATCAATGCACTAGAGTTGGGACTGATCGGATCCATTATTGGTATCAGGTTCCGATACTGACTTTATTTACTTATCAGATATCAGACTGATGTCACCGATACAGCTTCGATTTGATGTTTTAATGAATTAATATGTAATAAAGCAATTCTAAGCCCAAAAAGTTTTGGCACAAATTAATTAATTGATTAGTAATTAAACATTTCTACAAAGATATCCAGTAGACCCTATGGTTTTTTTGTCTCACAGAATTGAAGAGGTATAGGCAGAACTTGAGCTGGACTGTGTGAACCCACCATGACATGAGACAGTGTGCAACTGAATGAAGATATTTTAGTCTCAGAACACAGAAAAAAAAGCAAAGACAGCAACGTGTAACATGGTCATATTCAGGAACTGAAAAAAAGTGGATCGGTAGGTCTCTACATTGCATTGGATGTAAAACTGTATGAACACTTAACAGAAATATATGCTCCAATGAGCATAATGCCACATAACATTACTTACTTAACCAGAACATTTCTGAGGTCAGATGAAGAGACAGCAGGACAGTTAACGTTAATGTTAGCCTACATTGCAAGCTTGATTACATCATGTGTTTTACTTCCAGGCTTAAATAGATATGTTCAAGATGCGTGTTTATATTTCAGAATTGATTTATGCCTTTTCTATCCTATTGTGTAATACTATCAAACTGTAATGTTAACCAGGAAGTATCTGAATGCTAACATTAGCTGTTGGCTCACAGTAACTAATGAGTTATCAAATATGTTATAAGTTTTAGCTTGAAGTATGGCCCGATGTCCCACCAGATTTTTACTGATCAATTAGGAAGTGATGAAATGGTAGCAATTTCTCAGATTCTCCACTTTAACGAAACTTGCAACCTGGAACACCTGGAACACAGCAGTAAAACATTTGAGCTTCCTACCCTGAATTTGACGTCCGAGGAAAGTGGCTGCCGTGTAAACATGAATGACCAATCCTCCCTTGCCTTTGCTTTGATGCTTGCTACTTCAAACAAGGGAAGCAAACCAATTTGTCCATGTATGTAGAGAAAAGAAGGGCAGTGAGACCCGAGAAAGAGGACAAGTTGGATTTTTAATAATCTCTATGAATAATAGAAGGACCCCAGGCATGCCCAGCACCAGGAAAATGGCTATTATTCTTCAGTCACTGGGTCCCTTTCACAACTTCTCATGATTCCTATGTGACTTCCAAGAAATGAAAGTATCACAGAATATCTAAATGCAAATCAAGTCATTTCCTTTTTTCTTGATGTTTTTGTTCAACATCCTTGATGCAGCTTGATGGGGATTTTTAGGTCTGATTGGGGCCGGAGTGATGAGGGAAAGGAAAAAGTGATTAGGACAACATGGACATGTGAGAGAACATTAAATAAGAATCCAAGAAAGAGCAGAAACAATGTTAAGAAGGGAAACAATGGAAAAAAAAAAGAAACTCCACACACATCTTGGCAAAGCTGATATGAGCTAACATCGGGAAAAGTGCCGATGTGGCAACAACAGCAGCGTACAGTTGCGGTGATTAAAGAGAATTATGCAGGACCTGTAAGCCGAGCCGGCTGGCCTGATATTCTGTGCCAGGCGTAAATCTGGCAACTCTCCTGCTGGAGCAGAGCTGCTGTTCATGGGAAAATGTAAGAAAAACAAGACTTCACTGCGGAAGAGTTGTGTAATTATTTATTTAATTTACTTATCAAATTATTCAGACAGGGCGGATGCAAGGCGCAATCAACAAGGGCGTCTTCCTCCGGCCTTCTTGCCTTTATGGATTTCCCTCTTTTAATCTTTTCTCCTAAGTGGCAGCAAAGATTGGGATATTTTCCTGACTGTTTTAACATAGATATACAGAAGTCTGTATGTCAGAATACTTTCAAAACACCACAGAAGAAGACCAAAAATAGTTTTCTGTTCATTCTGAAAATATCTATTACCTCATCACTCCTCTTTAAGCACCTTAACAAAAAAAAAAACTCCCACTGAGCTCTGCTGAGCAATAGAAACATAAATCATCTGCCAGCTTCTTGACAGACCTGAGCTGCACACAGAAAAACACACACGCACACACCTCGTGTTGTGTGTTAATCGTGACTGCAACTGAAACTCTGTCTATTTTGTTGAGATGCTCAGCATCAATGGACAAACTTTCTCCTCCCTGACGTGTGTTTTCACTTCCTTCTATGGAATATCAACTTGACGATGTGAGTTTGGTGATAAAGGGGATAATTGTTGAAGGGAACTGGAGAACATTTTCTGTCGGAGTCGATAGTGTTTGAGTCCACAAAGTAATTTTGTTGTTCATTGTCAATAGAGCAGCTTGAGGCGGCACATCAATGAAACCGCTGAATCGTGTAATGGTGCTCCAGGTTAGAGAGACTTATTCATGATCCCAAATAGTCAGGGGTCTCATTTTTCACAAGAAGAATGTGAATTCTTCCATTAAGTGATTTTTGTGGATCATTGAAAACTTTATTTACTGTTTGATGTTGGTTTATTGGTTTTTAGTGACACTGGTGGCATGGCTGGATGGATGGCAGTGAAATATTTCAACAGCTGTTGGGTGGATTACCATGAAATTTTGTACTGACTATAGAGAGAGAGAGACAGAGAGAGAGAGAGAGAGAGAGAGAGAGAGACAGTCATGGTCCTCACAGGGTGAATTAAGGCTGGGTGATATAGATTATATGTCTTATATTTGAGTATGAATTTATGTTCAATATAGCAAATAACCATTTCGTCATATTTGAGTTTTTAGTGTTTCCACTGGTTGCTGCTGAGGGGCTGTTATTTTACTTCAGTTAGCCATAAAGTGTGTAGATCGGCTCAGGCTGCAGTATAATAGTCACTGAAAGGCTATGTGTTGGATTTGCTGCCACAGAAAAGAAATAAAAAGTCCCTGTTTATGTAATAATACTGCGACATCTTCTTGTACTCTTCTTGGCAACAGGAAACAAGCTCCCAATAGCTCAAAAGTGATTTTCTTCAAACACCCCAGAATTTGTATTGACCTCCAGTCAAATTAGAGTCGTCGTTTTTACCCAAAAAAGGCTGGGGGCATAACACTTGAGCAAAGTACCTGGATGGGTAGCAAAAGTTCTAATACCCCACATTGAAAATACTCCACTACAAGTATAAGTTCTGCTTTCTAAACTTAACTAAGACAAAAGTATGAAAGTACTATAGCACAATTTACCAAATGTATAAAAAGTAAATATAACATTACTCATTGTGCAGTAAAATGGTCCCTGTTAGTGCTTTACTATTATATCTGATGTTTTGGGATTAATATTACAGCTGCATTAATGTGTATATGCATCTTACTGCTGTAAATATTCAAGGTTGTTCTCATTTTAGCTACTTTATATACTGTGGGCTAGTTTAATCTACAGCAATGCATCATATTCTATAAGATCTTCATATGTTTGCCCTATTTCAGAATTTTCTTTCATTTTTTTCTGAGTAACAATCCCTCATTGATTGGTTTAGACAAAGCATAGCTATTCAAATAACTGGCCATAGGATTTGGGAAAAGGCCTTTTCTTATTTGATGCATTTACCACATTTACCAAGTCAAATCAGCAGCTGGGCTGCTCTCGCCCATAGTAACCTTGTCATTATGACCATGTTGCCATGCTGGTAATGTAGCATTTAGCTCAAAGCACTGTTGAGCCTAAGAATAGCCTCACAGAGCAACTTGCATGGCTGTAGGCTCTTGGTATTTATTGGCTTTTGTTCCATTGGTCACTTTTAATGCACCCACACCGGACCATCGATCTCGTTTTTCCTGTAATTGTGCACATGGGACTCATGGGATTTTTAAATATCCTATCTTGCTAGCTTGCTCTTAAGACTCACTTGAGTATGAAGAGAGCAGAAATGTGTTTCATGTTAGAACATTGCACCACAGTGTTACTGTAAATTATGCATATGGTGTCGTGTGAGTATGACTATAGGCAAACCCTGTTATAATCATGAAATAACACTTAAAAGTACACACATTCAGTTCAAAGAATAAATTTACTATACCACTAAAAGGAAACAATATAAAATGGGAGTTAATATGCATCAATCAAAGTGCAACATTACTGCCAATTACAAAATATAAGAGCGAATAAAGTGTTTTAAAGGATTTATTAATTTGCACAAACGGTCATACTATCATGTTTTAACTTAACAGCTGTGAGTAGCCCCTGCATTTTTCTTGTGGGTTGCATTGAGGGACATTATTTTTTATGATGCATACTGGGTATCTTAAGTATACTTGATCATGTCGTTTATGCTTTTTGAAGGTGTTACATGTTAAAAGCATGTGTAGAATTAGTCCATAGGAAGCAATGATGACAACGCCCTCCAACACAAAGCTAATTAGCTGCCCTCGAATTGGACCAATCACCTCTTGATACTCCTTTATACCCTTATTAGGCCATGAGACCTATGAAGTGGGTCGTGCAGGATCTGTGATGGACCACCAATCTGCCTGCTTGGTGAAAATTAAAAGCCAGTGTTGTATTTTTAGCTTTGGAAAACAAAGGCCTCAGCGTCTGCTGAGTGAGTTACAGCAGACAAATGTTTCCTGTGAATAAAAATGCCCACTCTTCTGACAGTCCCGTCTGCTGTGATTATTGCCTGCTGGTACGTGATGTCAGTGTGTTTGGTACCTTTAATGCGTCACATTGCAAGTCAGCCGAGACGCTTTGAAGCCAGACTGAACCTTCCCTGACCTTCATTGGATTGTTGACGTCACCTTGCGTCTGTGGATTGATTGGCCGTCTTACTGAGTGATGTCTGTGGTTTAGCACTTTGATTTTACATCTTTGAGATAAGGCTGCATGCATTTCCTTTATGGGCTTATCATCAAGGGTGCACCATGAACCAGAAAAAAAAATGGGTCACACTTTCTTTTACAGTACACTAATAAAACCCAACAAGCTGCACTTAGACAAAAACTAGAAATACTATGAAAAAAACAGCTAAACCCTAATGAGATAATATACACCTAACAAGACGTAAAGAACTGCACTTTGTATCAAAGTACAAAAACTAGAAATGATGTGGTCTTTATTGGACAGTGTTAGAGCCTTTACTAGACTCTTATTAAGCTTCATTAGAAGGTAATCAGGGGCGCATTACAACTGAACTGTCCTGTAAACTAAAGTGTTTTTTTCCCCACCATTTGGTCTTTATTAGGCTTTGCTAGAGGGTAATTAGGAACTCATAAAGACAGAACATTTGATCTTTACTTTGTAGATTTGGTTCACATATTGTTTTCAATTGGGATAGTAGCAGACATGTGAGTTTGCTTTAGTTTACAGTACAGTTTTGTTATAATTACCCTCCAATAAAGTCTAATATGATAAAGGGTCTAAAACTGTCTCATAAAGAACATAGTATTTCTAGGTTATTGAACTAAGCACAGCTTATTAGGGTCCTGTAAAATAATGTATGATCAAAAAAAAAAGCAGATTCTATCCAAATTCTAAAACAATGTGCAGGCATACCAACGGATGAACACAAAAAAATCATATGCAAACTGGTTAAAATGGTTATATTGTTATTCCCTCAGAAACCTTGTTGTTCTTACACTACCGTGTGTTTGTTTTTTTGTGTGTGTATGAACATGTGCGTAGGAGGGAGAGGCAGGAAGTTGGGAGTTGTGGGAGAAAGATACCGTCGCTTCTGACAGACATAAGAGGAGGGTGACTGACAGAGGTGGAATTGCTTGGGAAAGGAAGTGAGGCAGCTCCCTCCTCCTTCCCGCTTTCTTTTCCTCCACCCTCCTCTCATTCAGCCGTGTTGTGTGTGAGCTACTGTAAATATGCTCTCTCTCTGTCTTCAGTCTATTTCCCATGGGTAACTGTAGCATATGGGGGGAAGTGGAGTGAAGTAAACCTCTTTCTTTTCTCTCTTTGTGTGTGTGTGTGTGTGTGTGTGTGTGTGTGTGTAGCCATGCATCAGGCCCTGGATACACTGAGTGACAGCACAAGCTCCACGACTGCTAATGACCTGGACCTCATCTTCCTCAAAGGCATCATGGAGAGCCCAGTGGTAAGAAACAACTTTATACTGTCCACTGTTAAATGTATAGAGTGTTGTGTGTGTGTGTGTGTGTGTGTGTGTGTGTGCGTGTGTGTGTGTGTGTGTGTGTGTGTGTGTGTGACATGCAATAAAGGACATTCCAAGTCTTTAATTGGACTGTATCCAGGGAGGGACAGACTAATGGATAAGTCAATGAGAAAGGACTTCAATTTGAATTTAACTAAATCACAATTACATCCCCACAGCACAGGCTAGTTACAGTATATTAAAGAGATAGTTAGGATTAAGTAATGTGGGGTTGTGTGAGGTACTTTTCCATAGTCATCGCATAACCTACAGAAGATGGCAGTTGGCACGCAACCAGTTAGGAGAAGCAGCATGGAAGCTAAGCAATGAACTGCTATATTCATTCTGAATATAGCTTAAAACTTAAACTGTATCTTTGTTTTGAAGTAGTAAATAACTTTTTTTGCTCACCCTGTCCACAGCAGTGGATTCTTCTCTGCTTCTTCAAACTGGGGGTGTATCAACCAACATCTGCACTACACTGACTGCTGATACGTACCTCATACATAGCCACATTTCAAATAATCCGAACTGTCCCTTTAAATCTGATGCCACTTAGTGCAAAATTACGAATATTTTATGCATGCCAATTTACAATTTGAATAAATTTTATTAAATGGAAATGCCGTCTTTGTTTTGCATTTTGCACACTTGCCTTAAACATTAAAATTTGATTTCGGTATCAGAATCACATTTGCATGTGCCATTTCCTGCATTAACACTGACACGTAATGCATAACAAGTGATTATTTTTTTTCCCAGAGATTCGCATGCGTTATGAGAAGATTTATTAAAAAGTTACTGCGAAATGGAAACTTAATATTCACGTCCGTTATTACATTTAAATTTTTAATTTCAGCTTGCAGTAATTACCCTAAAAAGACGGCTTAAATTCATCGAGTGCAATCACATTACCATGTTAATGGTCTTGCTTCATTGTTTTCTCATAAGTTGAAAATGCAAATTAAAAAGAAATCTGGCATTTTATTTCCAATCACTCTGCACAACCAGCAGTATTCAGATGAAAAGTCAAACAACGATTCCCCTCCTCGTCCTGTCACGGGAACTGCATTCTTAATTGGTAATACTGATTTCTTTGAGTAATTTCAGAATGTTTCTCAGTGGTATGATGTGTCTGAAACAGGTTAGATAGAAGCTAATGTAACATCATGACAGTTTTGATTGTGAAGTTCAAACTTAATGTGACAAAGGAAGCAAAATGATTGCCATTAAAGATCACTTGCCTCCTCATCACTCCCAGCTATAGCAAAGGTGGACAAGGTAGATGAGGGTGGACATTTTAAAAATCAGGCACAGCAAAGAGAACTGCTCATGTTGTTGGCGATGGTATATTGAATATGCAACTGTAAAGAGGCTGGATCAGTGAAAACATTGGAAAGGGTTTTGATTTGGGTCCAAAAAACCTTGGAAATGTATTTTTGGCATGTGTTTGGCATATAACAAAATTTAGCTGAAGAACACAGAAAAGGCAGCTTTCTTTGTAAAGGATTGTTAACATTTCCACTGTTTCCCACCTGTCAGTCATTTTTAACAAGGCAATACAACATTTCTATTGCCAATCAGAGCAAAAGATTGAAATAGAAGTCAGGGAGCAGCACCGTTACCCTTGACATGTTTGACAAGTTGACAAGTGCAGGTGGAGCAGCAGTGTGATCAATGGAAAATCCAGGAATGAATGGCAGCCATTAGGTTCAGCACCTGCTTGAATGCTTCAGTTGAGGATCTTTATTTGGTTTGTAATAATACAGAATCGACAAAACGACTCACGTGCACATTAGATAAGATAAGAAAACACTTTATTGACATGGAAATTTGTCTTACAACACAAGCTCCAACAATCATCAATAACGTAATACAAAATCAATGACTAATGCGTGAATAATTATTCATGGTTCAGGCAAGTTCCCGCATTTAGTAGGGATGTGCTGATCCCATACGATCTAATACTGGCCAAAATCACTGGACCAATAGTTGACTGACACGGTCTAAAACGTTGTTTCGTTGTTGGTGGAGAAGCCAGTATTTCAAATTAGCATTTTTCCTCAATCTCTGATGACATATCATGGTCACTTTATGATTTATTACAGTAAATATGTTACAGGTGTCTCCCTTAAGCTCAAGGAAGAAAAAAGCAAAAGTTAAATTTATCAAAAATGCTGCTAAACGTCCCTGTGTGAAAATCTTGTTTAAATAAAATAAGCAGCGTGAGTGAGACTTGCATAATTGAGTCATGTTGTGGACTGTGGACAGTTCTAGGTTAAGTAAAGTGCATCCATACAAATGTATTATTAACAGCTTGGCTGTTTGAGAGAGATACTCAGGGTTGCTCTACCAGTATCAGACAAGAAAAAGTAGAATTGAGTCATCCTTTTCATGTAATAATGATATTTTGGGTGAAATGGTCCTTTACAAAAAGTACAAGGTGAAAATGGATCTCAGATTTTAATCAATGCTAGTTAGAATAGTTACAAATGAGAAAATACAGAACCAGCTGCACCTTGTGGCTCAACATGGTGATAGGACTACTAAAATATAGACTGCCAAAGCATTTGTAGTACAGCACTCGAGTAAGATTAAAAAGGTTGCCATACTACCTCGACATACATGATATACATACATTGTTCTTTTTTTGTCCGCAGCCGGTACTGTAAGAATGAACTAAATAAAGGTTGAAATCCATCCATCCATGTTGCGTTTGTACAGATTTCTCTTTGGGCAGTTGCCCAGACGTTGGATTAAAAGCTCGTCCTGGATGGAAGCAAATCAGTGAAGTTATTCCAAGGACATTCTGCCTTTATCCAAGAAAACTCAGACAGGGCTTTGTTGTTTTGGTCTGGAAAAAAACACACTCTCCCACTATAATAACAAACACAGGTAAACAGCAAATCCAAATATGATTAAAAATATGTACACATTATTCAGAGCTTTCAAACAATAGTCTCCCTCTGTCTCTTTTATTTTGAGTGTTTGTGAATAATTAAACAAAGCTGGGCTACATTGCAGTGGTGCTGTATGACACAACACAGAAACTTTAAAAATATGTACAACCATTACTTTTTCTGATTATAATTTTCTTGTAGAGCTGATTTAAGTTTGTACAATCAGCTTTCTTTTTTCAGGTCTCAACATAACTTCTGGACTTTGACCTGAAATCCTTAAAAAATTCTTCAACAGAGTTCAAAGTTTCATAACTGATGGCAGATCATCCAGATCCTGATTATTTCCATGATCAGATAATCTGTGGATCATTTCCTAAATTGATCGATCAGTTGTTTGGTCCATTAAATGCCAGAAAATGATGAAAAATGTTGATCGCTGTTTCCCAAAGTGATGTCCTTGAATGTTTTGTCCACAACCCAAAGATAGAGGACTAAAGAGACCAGATATTATTGGTTATGTCCAGATTTAATATGTGGTCTATGGCTTCAACTCACTATTTGGACTGCTGTGTTCATTTTTACATGTGCAATTCCTCCTTTAATAGAAAAATTATTGACTAATTAACTAATCATTGCAGCATTTATCTCCAAACCTTGATACTACAACTGTGTGTGACCACTGCTTTGCTTCCTCTTGAGCAATGACATCCACCTGCTATTTCTCCAGCATTTCAGTTTCTGCAGTGTCGTGAGCACTAAGCGTACTATGTTTAATTATGTTGGATACACAAGATAATGAGGACCAAACCTGCTGCATGTTGTTTTTCTTACTTTAAAGACTTGATGAGACTCCAGCTGACTCCCCAAAATGCCACAAAAGTGAAAGTAAACTTTCTGCATAGAACCAAGTATTTAAATACATTTCCTTGTACAAAGTCCCTCTCATGAAACCAATCCCAACATGGAGGAGAGTGATGTCGCTGCTCAGGAGTACAGCCTTTTGTAGTGATGGGAGAAGAGTGAAAGAGCTTAGCAGTGGCAGACAGCCTTTTCAGAGTTTCATCCCTCTGCGTCTCATGTTTTTTTTTCTCTGGTGTCGGTGTCTTCCTGTTCTGCTTCTTGCCAAGAGCACAATTTCACAAACCTTTTAAAAAGTGTGGAAGAGAAGGTAAAAGTACATTGCAGTCGCATCACAAAAGTATGCAAGGAAAAAAAGTACAGATGCAGTTTGTATCATGTGCTGAAATACATTCTGTGACTTTCCTTTATGCTTTAACAGTCATTAGTATGGATTACCGCATTTATCCTTCTGGCATCGCGCAGTCAGTGTTAACTGATTTGCACTCCGCGCTGTGGCCATGAGGCTGCTCTGTCCAGAGGGAAGCATTTGCGAGCCTCTTCTCAGACTCAGACAGAGCCCAAGGTAAAAAGCTGTGCAGTCTCATTCAGTAATTCAGAGGCAGTTGTGCTCAGGAAATCTGGAGATGGACTCTCCACAGGGAGCAGCAGGGGAGGACTGCATCAAAAGCCTCCAATATTTCTGAAAACATAGCCTCTTCTGTTCCCTTCCATCCCTGTCTCCCTCTCTGCCTCTTTGTTTTTAGTTTCTTTTCACTAAAGACTGATTGATTACCTCTGCAGAGAGCTGCATATGCATGTGTGTGTGTGTGTGTGTGTGTGTCTGTAGGAGCATGACACTGGTGTTGTTTGTTCTTGGTGCCAGTCTATTGATGAGCATTCTCATAAAATGTTAATCCGCTGATGCAAGCTATGAGTGAAGATGCCTCGCTGAAGGATGTGAAAAGGATTTCCAAGATAATAGTTTCTCTTGACCCCTTGATGGATCTATAAACCTTTAACAAGCCATCACTTAATGTGCCGAGAGTGAAAAGAAGACGCTAACAGAGGAATAAAGGGACGGAGCAAGGGTCCCTGCTCGTGCATGTGTGCGGCCTGGCGACTTCAGTGTGTCGTGCTGATTGCACCACACTCACTACAGAATGATGCAATCAGCACAACCTGCAATTCTATAATGAATGTGAATGATGATTAGGCCCTCAATGAGCAGATATTGACAACAGGAGCTATCATCATGCAAAAAGGCTTCCGCGGTGCTCCATTATTGTCAGCTATGACTGTGGCACTGACTCAACGCTTGGCTCTATATCTAACCAAGCAATCAGGGCTATTGAGGCATTTAGGACAGTGAACTGAGCTCACACTTGCCTTTAGACTTTTAGTTGTGTACCTTGTGCTTTTTTAACCTAACTTCCAAACTGTCATATTTTCCTTGTTCAGAGTGTAAATGAGACCTCGAGGTCTTTGTAAAATAGTGCCATGTGGCCTCCAAAGCAATGAATTCTGGTGCTCTATAAAACAGCTTGTGTGAAACAATTTAGTCATTATGTGACAAGCGGTGAAAACCTGACAATTATCACCCATTTCCTACCAGCTATTGACATTTAGTTGAAAGTGCAGAAACAGACAATCATCTATTAGAGCTTGCCTTCACATGCTGTAGTAGATCTTATCTAATGCATCCTAATGTCTTCACAAAACATGGTATGTTAATATGTTGTTCTCTGTTGGAGAACATGGACGCCACTGAATGATCTCAGTCAAAGCCAGTGTGAACATGTGATATCTTTACTGTGTAAAGAGTTATAAAGTGAGTCTTTGTAACCTTTGGTTTTAACTATGGCCATAAGTAACAATTATAGGAAAATGGCACATGCTAAAATGTGGTATAATAGAGTCATGCAGTCAGTGACCTGACTTAGTGCTGTCAGTCACACAGCAATATCTATTTTAGGTTTGCTACCATTAGCTGACATTAGTCATCATTATCTACTGGTCATACCAGACCAATTAAGGCTGTAGCAGCTAAAAGCCTCAGTGAAGCCTTAGTGAAGTGCACATGTGTGTCTTTTGTTGAATATTTTAATTATGAATTCAAATATTCATATCTAGGGTTGGGTATCGTTAAAAAAAACATTACAGTAACAGTACCAATACCAGTACTTTTAAACATCATTTGATACCCATCTGAAATAATCCTTCCACATTTTGTGCATTAGTTTTTATCAGACACCACAGGCGTGTAGTGTTGCCATATGTTTGAACATTTTGGTGGCATCTCAGCGCAATGAACTCCCTACTCTGTCAGATTCACAGTGCACAACCTCACCACGCCAGACTGTATGGGTTGTAGCTGCCGCGGTAGTAGGCCAGTCACATGTCGCCAGTCACATGTCGCATTAAACTGAAGTACACTTGCAGTACTTTGCTGCAAGCAAAACCATACAAATAGTCATTTTTTTCTAGACCTGGTTACAAAAAGGATCAAATGCAGATGTCATTTGACTGGAGAAGTTTCAATACTTAATACTGGATTATTTTGGTTGGTACCTTATCTAAGATAAGGATTTTTTTTTTCAGAAGTTACAGAGTCTTGTTTTAAGTAATCTATTACCTTTCATCACCCACTATTGATGACCAGTGGCAGCAACATTGACTGATCACATTACAGTACAAGCCACTGAGTTAAAGAAATAAGTTGTGTTACATTGCTTAAGAGAAGGTGAGCTAAATAAAACAGAGATCCATCAGAAAAATCATAGAGATACAAAATACAATTATAGTGTAACACTGCTTTGTCATTTGCTTTTCACCTTGAGAACAGCAGTGCTCATTAGCCTTTAAGCAGAGATGTCTAGGTGGAGGAGGAGGAGGATTAGTAGTGTCTTTTGTGAATTTTGAAAGCCACAAATTTCAGTACTTGGCAGAGTAATTGTTAAATAATAGGTATCCGTGACAGACTGTATATCAGCATCCTGAACACTTTAAAATCATTTTTGACATAAATAGTCATTTTATTTTTTCAGATGTAGCCAACAAATTTAAAGTGCTGTCAAGACAGACACATGCAGGGACCAAAATGAGCACCATCCACTAGTGAGATGCTATTAAAATATTCAAGTGGCTAATGGATTTGCTTCACTCATCAGCCAACAAACACAATGAGTAGCTCCTAAAATATGAGCATTTACTAGCCGTTTGATTGATGGATAAAAAAGTTTTTTTTAAATTTTTAACTCTGGAGACATGCCTTGTAATATAAGTGTAATATAAGGCATATTGTCCATGCTGGGATGGGCCAGACACTGACAGCTCGCTCCATCAGGTTACAAAGAATTCTGCCAGAACACCAAATAAGTGAAGTCCTGCTGCCGAATCGCTGAACAGGGCTGAACAGCTCCCTGTGTGTGTTTGTGTGTGTTTTAGTCCATGTGCAAATAACTTTTTCAGTGTGCGTGCATGTACTTGTATCTCTTGATTTGTATGCGAGACCGTGTACATGCAGGCATTTGTGAATATCTGTGTATCCGTTTGTGTGTATATGTGCACCATATCCTGTCTCTCAGCAGGGATTCATCCTCTCCTCCTCTGCAAACAAAACAATGTGGCTGCCAG
>JAJHUR010086027.1:0-14823 GCA_027495735.1 Lutjanus campechanus | reverse complement strand
AATATCACTCTCTCCAAACCAACCAAACTCCATAGACAAAAAGAGCGATTTTACTTCACAGAACACAGGAGTTGTTGGTCTACTGCTGCCTGAATCTGAACAAACTCTTTAAAACACCGAAAGTCACATAATAACACAAACTAACAGATCGAAGCACCAGTAGACCAGCAAATCCTGGGAAGTAAAATTTGGTTGTTTTGGAGAATGCAATATTTGTCTTGTATGATGGTGGTTTCCTGTCAGAAAAGTCTGTTTCACAGAAAGGTAAATTGGTGAAAATATTCTAAATATAGTGGAAACTTTCACTGATGTGTTTAAAATACATGTTGCTGCTGATCCCGTCCACAGCAGGACATTGCTTAGCTTCCTACACCAAACTGGGGGCGTGTCGACCGCCATCTACTGTAAGTAATACACTGACTATGGATAAATTTACTTGAACTGTATGTACACCAGTGTTGTAGTATTTGATTGTATGCATACTGTATGCAGCAGTACAGGCTTTGTACGTATGTAAGCAGATGCAGGATGTACTAAAATGAAAAAGATTAAAGTTAAGACCACTCTTTAAAGGTTTTCTGTGGATGCTTTCATGTGATTGTGGATTTTTCAGATCAGTTTTATCTTAAATGTGTCATGCAGAGTGAGACTTGCACTGGTCTGGTCTTGGTCCTGGACGTCCACCCTCTTTTCTGTATCTTCCCTCAACATTAAACACATGGCGTTATGAGCTGTATTCATATACATTTATTCAACAGAAATGTGTGAACATCTCTGTGCTTTGGTCCCAGAACTCATTTTTACTATCAGTTCCCAGTGTTGGTACTGTAGTGGGGGAAAGAGCTCTTTATGTATGCTGCTCGCCTGGAACCTTTTCCAGTTTGCATTTGGTCTCTTTGTGAATTCAAATCATTGCTGCAGAAACCTGGTGCTCTCTCTTCTGCACGGCTTCTGATGTTTGGGGTGTTTTATGATTTAAGGTGGCTCTCGGGTTGTTCAGAGAGACCATTAATGTTGTTTTTTATAAGGAAATCTTTTTCATGATTGAATTAGAAACGTTATCTGTGATTTTATGACCTCGTTACTGATTTTCTGGCATATTTGTGTTATCACAGTGTTTGTAACTTATTGTTATTGCTGCCTGTTAGCTCTCTAATTTAATTTTTTATTCATTTCATTCTTCCTCTTTCCTCTGAGCTTGTCACTGTAACAGTTAACATCACATCTGAGTATAAAAAGGTCTTGGCCTTGTTGTTTTTCAGGCTTTTGTATCATTCTGTAGCTTTCCAGTCATGTTTTTTATTCAAATTTAAATACTGAAATGTTTGTCTCAGTATAGGCCTATAGGTACTCCAGGACACGTTTTCCCTCTGATGTCCTCTGGCTGCTCTGCCTCAGGTCTCGGTGATGGAGTTTTCTGATGGACAGGTAGCTTTACTTGTCGCTAACTGCTGCTAATTGTAACTTAGCAGCTGTTAGCCAGTTAGCTCCAAAGCTCCTGTGGTAGAGGTGTAAACACCAAAGCTCCCCAGACTCAGCTGATAGGGCCACTGTCTGCATGGCTAACTGAGCTAACTAGCTCATGGCAGCTACATTTAGTTACAGATTACTTTAGAAACTAGTCAAGCTATTGAGAATTTTTTCAATAAAATATCATCCAGTTTCACTGAAATCAGTGAATAAAGTTGTTTCTCTACATTAATCAGTGAGGTTTGATGCCATGTAGCTGTAGCTTAGCTGTCGTATGTTGTCAAGCACAGTGACAAGAGGACGAGTCCATGCTTACAAACACTGGGTGTTGGCCATGGATCGACTATCATGAACTAGATACCAGACCCAAAGATGGCGCCCATTCAGTCCAAAGAGAACTGTTCACAAGGCTGATCAGAAGACAGTGGGGACAGGAGACATTTAATCCCTGTTAGGACTTTGACAGATTAAAAATTCATTAATCGATAATGTATGTTTTTGTGTGAGGTTTTCTCACAGTTTGGTTCGGTCTGTTAACTGTGTCACATCTGACTTTGCTTCGAGCCGTTTGTTGAATAAGAGCAGGAGGACAAGAGCAGCGGTTTGAAGCGAGAGCCTTATTGTTTGATTATTCTGTTCCTTTCAATTATTTCTGCTTCATGAATTAATTCACATGACTAGTGTGCCACTAGCCTTGTTTAAATAAAACTTAAAATGAGGAAAAGACATGCATTTTGTATCTTATTAATTATTCATGCTTAATGGATCGTAGGTTTTCAACAAAGGAAAATGCAGGAAACTTGCAACCGAGCGTGAGACAAATAGGGATGTTTTTAAACTGTGAATCATGCAAACCCAGAATATGTCCCCTTTAATTTAAACCAACAATGAGAAAAGCAGTGACAAACAACAGATTTAGTCTTTCAGGACTTGATCCTGGCAGTTCAGTCCCTCTTGAACTTGCCTTTGACACATACTAGATGAAGTGTTTTAGCATTCATGCACTAATGTTGCATATTTTACCTTGTTTGCTCACATTATCTGCGCTACTTCCCATCATGAACACACCAGGTGGTTTCTCTCTAAATCTGTTTGTCTTTTAAACGCACATTCTGACTTTTAATGTTTATTTACCTTAATTGTGCAGTTTTCCACCCTGCTGCTCAGGATGAGGAGGTGAAAATGTGTTTTTTCCTCACGTCTCCTCACTTTGTCTCCCAGAGAGTCACCTCTGAGCGTGTGCATACTTCCTTACAGTGCGCCGGGTCTCCGTCTTTCTACAAATAAGCCCATTTAGTTGCGAGAATTAATGTTGTGTCAGAGTCAACGAGCACATTTGCAACCGTCACGGCGGCTGCGGTTGGTCATTTCTGCAAATAAATTGGAGGGATGCAAATAGTCTCATCAATTCAGACAGAACCATAAAACAGAGAATAATTACATACAAACCTGCTTATCCTTTATATGTGGTTCATAATCAGAGTCGTTCCATATTCACCAGAGTCAACACCTGCTTCTCTGCATATATGTTTGGTAATGTGCAGCGCTCCATCCTGCAGGAGCACAAAGAGTGAAACTATCCTGAGACTCTGAGCTGGATTCAGCTGAGGTAACAAGTTTGGAGGAAATGTGATGAGATTCATTCTCAGATGACTTTGGCTGAACTTGAACTGTCTCGGGACACGAGCGGAGTTCTGTTTTAAAGCATAACCCAAATCTAGTTTTTATTTTTGCTGAAATGGCACCAGTGTTATTTGTGGAAATATACTTTTGAATATACTTTTGAAGACTTAAAGGGATAGTTTGGATGTTGTGAAGTGGGTGAAGTGGGCTGTCGTGGGTCCCAGTTTGGGCAGTGGCCCATTCATAGATCTAGCCTGGCTTGACTCGGTTTGACTCGGCCCGACTTGGCCCGTTAGTCCAGCACGGCAGGGGTTTGTATTTCCATGACAACAGAGCTACCTGCTTGAAGGTGTGTCTTTTAAGTGAAGATGAGCTCGAGGAAGCTCGAATCGAGCGGCTGTAAAGCGATGGACAAACCTTTCATATACGTCTCTGTGATAAACACTGTTTCCTTAAATTCTTCACAATAAAAGTCCCCTGTTGTTTTAGTACTTAAATGCTTTTATTATGAAGCACAAGCAGGAAATGTTTTCATTTGAGTGTTTCATCAGCGGTAACACTTTTAGAAACGTCTTTCTCTCTGCACACACATGAGCTGAGTATCACAACACTCGCTTGTTCGAGGGGGAGAAAAGAGGTTCGTCACGGGTTGGCTGCAGTCGGCAGGTCGGGCTGTAAACATGTTTATTTCTGCTGTAGAGTTGGACATTTTAAATAAATATAGCGTACACTTAAAGTGATTTTTTTAGGTGTCTGAAATACATTTTGCTGCTGACATGTCCACAGCAGTACATTACCAAAAAACAGGAACTATCCCTTTAAATGAGCCTCTGCAGGAACAAGTCTACCAACATAACAAGCTGCTTTTTCTTTTTTTCCTTCTGTATCAAACACTGGAGGAATATTAATAAATATCCTGCAGAAAGTCATCACTTTTTAAAATGATTTTATTATTTTACAGCATCTATTGCTCATCTTTACAGAGGGTTTGTATCAGGTGAAGGCTGAAGTACCCGCAGCATCATTTCTTACAAAGTTTAAATTGAGTTTTTTTCTCCATTAAGAGTTCATTATTCCCTCAGATTGGCTTGCATATTAATCTAGAAGCTATTTGCATTTCTCCTCACTCCACCATAAACAAATAAAGAAACAGGAAACTATATGAATCAGCTTTGACGTAAATCACACCCCCTCCAAACAAAAACAATCACTTCTCCTCCAATTATGAGCTGAAACAATTTGCTGCGTGTGTGTATGGCCCTGGAGGAGGACGACATTATTACCTTCATCATTTTAATTATGTATTACTTTGCCTCAGTAGCAAGCTGTGCTGCACTAAGTGCTTCAGAAACAAATGTTTGCTAGTTAGTGTGTTATTAGTATATCGAAAATAGAGAAGCTCCACATCACTCATTACTCTTGGAAAATGTCAAACTGGGACAGAAATGATTCTGCCAGCAGAGACGGTGGAAAAATAAAATATAATTCAAACTAATAAGCAGGGCCTGCAGCTCATGGGTGAAAATGAAAACAGTCGATTTTATGTGGAAATCTAAGAGAGACTTTTTTTTCTTTTCTTTTAGCAGACAAATAGACCACTTTCTGTCATGTCCACTGCAACTGCACAGGACAGAAATTATTGTCCCATAAAACAGTGGAGATGGATTTTTTCCCCTCAGATCCAACATGCAAAAAACAAAAATGGCTGTAAAAGCAGTTTACTGACGACCATATTTAGGTGTATTGTTAAAGGGCGACCTCTTGTGGCTGTAGTAATAATGACGGGAGCAAAAAGTAAAACACACCCAGACGTTCATCCAGGAGAACGCTGTTTGTGCCAAGTATGTATGACGGCTGTCCCTCTGATAGTCGACGATTTGAATCATTAGTTTACGAGACTTTGTATATATCTAATGGCTGCACATGCGGAAGTCTCGCGAGATCGACGCCATGTTTACATTCTACCGGCTACATGCTACAGCTGATATTTCTGCTAAAAACATGGCGTAAATGGCGTCTTTTGTGGTTAATTTTTAATGTCGCGGCTCGCAGACACTTGGATTACACCACACAAGCAGGATGGAGACGTGTTTGTTTTGTGTGCGTTTGTGTTAACGTTTTATCCGTGGTCACCATTCACTGCCATTGTACTGGATGAGGCTGCTACCCTGTTTCTCCTAAAACTCCAGGATTGTTTTGTGAACTGAAGATCTTAACCCACTCAGTATATACTCACCACTATGCTGATGTGATGATGGGTTATCATGTAAAGTGGAGTATCCTTTTAAGACACCAATACTAAATCAGATATTGACTATACAGACGTAAATACAAATACATGAGTGTGAATATTGCATAGTTTGATTCCCTTTCATTTCTTATTGAAATGTTCTTCCTGTGCATTCGCTGTGTATGTCTGTAATGACATAGTTTATTTAGAATTAATTTATTTATGACTTCATGTTTTTCAGAAGTTAAATGAGGTTTTACTAAGTTTTTACTTTATTCACACCAGCTGCAGACTGTCGAGCAGCAGAACTGGATCCTTTGTCTCTGAATGTGAACAGCAGTCAAACTTTTCTGAATCAGGACCACACAGAAAAGAAAACTTTCAACTGTCTCTAAGCTAATGGAGTTGCACTTCGAACCCCCCGTTAAGCACTTGTCTAAAAAAAAACCTGTCTCCCTGTGAGCTCATCTTGTCAGGAGGTGGAAGGAGCAGCATAAAGTATTCAGTTCACAGCGTGAAGTAACTTTGTGCTGTCAGGTATTAGAGGAAGGTTACGACACTGCTGTCACACGCTCATCTAAATAAATGATTCATGGTGTTGAGCTGAGAAGCTGCAGAGACTCATCACTCAACACTCAACATGGAGAGTGATGCAATCTGATCAAATCACACTCTGAACGTGGAGGGCAGGCGGAGAAGAGACGCTGACGGGCGGAGGCTGAAAGACCGAAGACACGTTGAGTCAAAACGACAGCAGGAGGTGAGGGACGAGGTCTCATAAGTCAACAAAACACATTTCAATTTCAGTCCAAAAAAGAAAAACATCAATTCAGAGAAAGGTTGTTTTACCCTGACAAGAGCAAAGTGAGCTCCTGTATCAACTGTTCAGGTGTCGTTTACATGATGAAACACAGTCTGAAACCATCAATAAGAGCCAAGAGGAGAACAGATCCATAAACCAGAGTGATTCAGGCGTACAGTCACTTCCCAAAACTAAATGAGAGCGACTCTAATGCTCCTGGTGGGGATTTGATTCTGCTAATGCTTCAAACTCTCTTCAGTCCAAGTTCATTTAGGATTACTGCAGCGTCAGGATGTGAAGGTGGACTTTAAGGATTTGGACCACTCGTACAGAAAATCTCCAACCTCTGCTCAGCATCGCACATCAGGGACCTTTTTTAAGCATAAACATTTCTGGGGATTCAAGTAACTTATTATTTTCAGGATTCAGGTTAGTTGCTGTCTGGGTGCAGACGTCAGAATACGTTCACTTGACGTAATCAAATGAATGAGAATGAGCTGAGTGATTTGTTGAGCATCGTTGGTTTGTAATTGCAAAAAGACAAGAAATTAAAACTTGATATTAGACAGAAAGAACCAGGTGGTGGCAGCCAGGGCTGGTGTGAATCTTTTAAATGACTCAGAGTGAACAACTGTATGTTTACTGGCCCTTGAGCTGCTAAAGTCGCTCTAGAAAATAAACATATTCTTAATGAAATATGTAGAAATATGCAGAATGAAAATAAACAGAAAATCTCCAACCTCTGCTCAGCATCACACATCAGGGACCTTTTTTAAGCATAAACACTTTGGAGAATTTACAATAACTTGTTGTCTGGGTGCAGACGTCAGAATATATCCACTGATCTGCTGCGCATCGTGACATGAAAATGATTTCTTGGTTGAAAAATAATCTTATGAGCACAGCAGGGGGACAAACTGTTAATGTGCTGACATATTTAAAACTAATTGGATCAAATGTCTAACGTAACAAAAAATGTTCGGTTTGGACTTCAGAGAGCAAAAAGTCAAGAAACACGATACTCGACTGCCAGAGCTGGTGTGAGTCTTTTAAATGAAAGTTTAACCTTTAAAGTGACTCATGAGGTGAATAAATGTACGTTCACTGTCCCTTCAGCTGGTGAAGTTGCTCCAGAAAATAAACATATCCTTGGTGAAATATGTAGAAATATGCAGAATGAAAGTGAACAGCGTCTGTACGCTGGTCAGAGGTGAATATGAAGCAGCTCTGCAGTTCAGATGAACTTGTGGTTTTCTGTATTGTTTGATCAAACACCTGGACGACACCTGAGGGCTGATTGTGAGTCAGAGCAGAAGATGGAGGTTTCTGGGTGGAGAGCTGTGGTTGAGGGAGATTTGTGAGCTCCATTAGAAAGAAAAACAAACAGATTCATCACCCCGCCGCCGCAGGTACACGTCCTCCCGTCCTTCTGTCCGTCTGTCTCTTTAATTGTCTTTCTTTGTCTCTCACACACAAACACGGTGTCCCTCCTCTCTGCCTGTCTCCTGTGTTCACTCTGCTCTCGCTCTCTAACAAATGTTTCGCAGCATCAGTATGCAGGGTGCAGGACGCGGGGCCGGGGCGTGTGAATTTAAATGTCGAGTGCACTCGAGCCGGCAGCAGCTGGCTCTGCAGATTTGTGCTTCACACAGTTTTGTAGCTGCTGATTTGTATGTGTGTTGTGTGGAGGTGAGTCTCCTGTCTGCGCTTCAATTTGTTGCTTCAATTTTGACTCTATTCCCTCCCACTCTCTCCGACTTCCCCTCATTTACTTTTCTCAGCCGTCCCGGCCATTTGCAGCCCCGCTGGAAGCTCTGGATCGGAGGAGAGTCAGAGACATTTTTATTTATGGAGCCCAACATCACGTTTAACGTCTCACAGGGTTTTACGGGCAAAATCAACAGGAGACGAGGAAAAATTGTACAAGGAAATAAAATGGAAGAAACACTGAAAAATACAAAGAGATCCCCTCCCTGCTTTAATAAATGAGGGGATAAAAATGCAGATTCTTCCATGCAGACATGAGAGGGTCACTGACTGAGCTACAAAACAAAACACCTGAATGTACAATGACTAAAACAGCCTTAAAAATGTAATAAAGTAAGAGACTGTGGGATATCATAATAAACAAAGTATGTATGCTAAAATCTCTAAAATATGATGAATGTTTTTATTCATGAAAAGGACATTTCTATCGTCTGCTAAAGTCACATTATTTCTAGAATAATTACATCAACTTTCTTTAATAAATATAGTTTATGGTTCTGTATGTTTGCTACAAACCTGTTTAACAGCAGAACAAGGAGCTCATTTTGACACAAACATTATTTTGACTGGTACCAGACTTTTCCTGAACGTGTCTGTATTTTCATTCAAAATGTTTTTTTTATATATATATAAATCACACAAAAGGCAAAGAAAATGTGTACGATCATTTTACCTGTTTCAGCTGCAGGCGGTCACACTGACCCCACAGAAACTGATGTTCTTATATTGTTACTTTTTGCACAGCTGGAGCTGCATCTTGGTTGCTTAGCAACTATCGTCGTCTCTGTCAATAAAACTTCACAAGTGGTCTTAATTTCCAAATTCCTGACACTAAAACACACTTTACATACTGTAACACTTTTTGTCTCAGCATCTATAACTCACTGAAGTTTTGTGTTTTGAGGCGACAGAGAAGCAGCAGGGAGGCAGAATATTTTCACATCTAACTTTATTTCAACCAAACCAGAGCTGATGATTGTTTGAACAGTAGAAAGATGAACCAAGATGTTTTTGGTGAGTTTTATTTCGAGTTTGAATGAAGTCTGTTTTATGACGAGTTGACAATTTAAGCTCATCTTAGTTCAGTTAAAGAGAGAAACTTGAATTGAGAAGGTGATCAGTTGTATTTTCCTGTTTGATAATGAAAACAGGTGTAAGAACATTTCCTTTCTTGACATTTTGAGTTTATTTTGTGCATTTATTAGACTAAAGAAAGCAAAGAGAGCCTGAAACAGCTGAGGTTACAGGGGAAGGTCTGAGCTGGACTATCACATTATCATCTTTAGGTACAAAGTGATATCAGGAGACGGGACAGACCGAAGCTAGCTGGTTAGCATGCTAACTTCAGAAGATATCTCTGCAGCACGATATAAAGACAAAACTGTTATTTCTTCACATCTTGGAGACAATTTCACATCATTTTTGAACGTTTTAAACTAAAATATTCACTTTTAAAGTAATAATCCTTTATCAAATACAATTTTTCTTACTATGTATGGCTAACATAATCATCAGCCTCTTATCCTCTACAGGTGGAAATAAATGAAGTGGAAGCCTGATTGAAACACCTCATGAAGAGCTAATATATCCTGGTGAAAAACACTTTGCTTTTTCAGTGTTGCAGAACATTGAAGAAACTTGGTGCTGTGACCGATACACACAGAAAATGTTAGTTCCACTTGACTCAGGTGGTCTGAAAAAGGTGAAAAGTAATAAAAAAGCTTATTAAATGTGAAATTCAGCCTTCCTCCTGCAAACACACACACACACACACACACACACACACACACAGAGTCCCATTCACCCTGAACACAACCATTCATCAGGAGTCGTGCTGTGAGGAAAACCTGCAGCCGTTAACCTCTTTTCCTCATCAGGAGCAGACGAGCCTCCAGAGGACAGAGACACTTCAACCTGCTCAGCTGGAGAAAAAATACACACACTGCTGCTCTATAGGCTTTATGTTCCTGTTGTTTATATGAAAATCACACATCCCAACATCAGAGAGCAAAAGTATTTTATTTTATGGCCTGTATTGAATAATCAGCTGCAAACAACAGGTCTGCAAACTGGTCAGGTAAAAAAAAAATGTAAAGAAAAAGTGAGCAGAGATAAACACTAGTTAATTAGCTAATTATAATATCTGATGACCTTTAGGGTTACTGTGGTGCTGGTCACAAGACAACAGAATTTCAAGATTGAGCAAAATAAAGAACAAAGTATTAATATAATTAATATAATGTTAATGTTAATATTAATGTTTACGTCCTGTCATGCAACATGAGCAGCTCTCAGCAGCAACAACAGATCAGATAAATAATAATTTATGATTGTTTAAAAATGAGCATTTTCCTTTTAAAAATGTTTTAAAAAAAAAAGAAATAGTTCTCCTGCAGTATAGTTAATAAAAGTGTATTAGAACAAACTTGAGGCAAGAGTTGCATTTAATTACTCGGCTAAGATCAGTGTCATTACCCATAATGCAACATTATATGTTATGTAATATAAGATAAAACTCAAATAATTGTTAAAAACTAACCAAACACTAACATTAATCAGCAAAGTGTGCAGCTGTCTTATTTATTTATCTGGTCTGTAGTTCTTTACTTCATTACTTTCTGGTAAGTTTGGAGTAATAAAATACGTTGAAATTGTTTAGCCTAATACAGCGTATGTAGATTTTTAGGGCTACAACTAATTATTTTCATCATTGATTAATTGGTCGATTTCTTCAATAAAATAACAGAAAATGGTGAAAAATGTTGATCAAAGTCTGTGATGACGTCCTCAAATGTCTCGTTTTGTCCACAACTCAAAGATATTCAGTTTACTGTCCGAGAGAAACCAGAAAATATTCACATTTAAGAAGATGAAATCAGAGAATTTAGACTTTTTATGTTTTTAAAAAGACTCAAAATGATTCATCAGTTACAGGTTACAGATGCTAATTAATTTAATAGACAATTAATTAACAGATTACTTGTGGAGCTCTTAGTGTTTTATGTTTGTTGTTTGGTTTATTATTAGTTTGTGAAACTGTCCCTTGATTGATTGATTTAAAGTGAAAAAATATTGAAATTTCCACCCACTGAAGCATTTTTTTCACTAGAGGCCACGATAATAAATGAGCAGCTCGGTCATTCTTTATTTTAAAATTGTAATCCTACTAATAGTCAACATTTTTATTAAACGTATCTGTAATCTGATTATGTCCTTTTTATTTGTAACTGTAATGGAATACAGTTACCTTTTTTGTATCCAGTTTACATAATCCTTTCTACATGTAATCTGTTACTTCCCTCTTGCATGTTGCACACATTGCAGCAATTCATGCATGTGCGTTAAATGACAAAAAAAACTAATAAACTGAACTATAGTGACTTCAGTCAGCACACCCTCCACTGTAAGGTTTGACACTGTGATAAAACTGTGATACGAACGTCTCTGTTACTGTGTCTAACACACTCGTCTGTACGTACTGTTACTGTCAGTTGTCAGGACGTCTCTGAGATAAAATCACCAACATTTCACAACTCTGAATGTTTACGATGTGAGCAAAGACGAGGCTTTTCTCTGCAAAGTAAAACACACTTTGTCCTCCTTCCTTCAGTCTGTGTCGTTGAGGGAACCTCCTGAGAATCTAAACTATTGTTCTGCACTTTAAGTGGAATAAGAACGCTGACTCCTCTGAGAGTCTGTGCATCAAACTCCCTGATGAACCTGAGTTAATATTGTCTGATAACGACTCAGTCACACAGCGCACAGCAAGAATATTAGTTTTTATTGACGTGTGACAGCAACATGAAGGATTAATGTTCTCAGACGTCTGCAAAGTTCTGTCAGTTCTCATTCACACTCACTCATCCTTCACTCACTGACATAACGCTTCTCTTAGCTTAAATGTAGCCAAAACTCACATGTTGTAGTGTAAGCTTTCACTGGACGAGAAATTAAAAAACATATAAATAAATAAATAATGATAGTTCTCTCGTTAAAATGAATAAAAAGGCAGCACATACATGATATTTTTGTTCTTCTCTGCAGATGTTCTCAATGGTTCCACAGCAGGCACTAAGCGTTTTATAGGTCTTTGTCATCACTCAGTCACATCCTGAAGTGTGGTCCTCCAGGCTTCCATACAGCGAGCTCCATCAGTGTCCGAACACAACGGCCACGTTACGTCAGAGAGAGCAGGTTGATGTCGTAGCACCCGTCCACCTGCAGCAACACCCAAACATGAGAAACATGATTTATTTTGTTCTTCATTACTTGTTAAAGACTCGGAACATTCACACAGCTGCTCAGGGACACATTTCCATGTTCCGATGTATGTTAAGGAACTTCAGTTCCTACCAGTGTTTCCCAGACTAGCCCTTAGCGGGTGCTGGTAAGGAGGAGCTGCGTGGGTACATTGTTAGTTGGAAGAAGTCTTTTGCTGCGGTGCACGCATCAATTGATCACTTGTAAAGGCTCATAAATAATGTTTTAACATAACAAGTGCTGCCATAATCATTTTACCTCAATCTAATATTACAGCAAAGAAAGCTATGCCAACTAAAGATCATCTGCTTCATCTTAATAAGAGTCCAGACGAGATCTTGTGATAGTTCCAATAAATACGTAGAACTGCAGCCCTCAAAGAATCAGGACATACGACAGCCTGAGGCTTGTTGGATAAATGATATCGCTAAATGGGTGATTTTGTTCCTGTGCAGACATGGCAGCATTCAGCTCTCAGGCTCAGTCTGGGTTTAGGCTACGACTAACCACACAGTCAGAAAATTACATTAAAAAAATCCACAATTTAGGTCCTATGTTTCATTAGGCTACCATCATGATAAGAAAAGACAGACAGAAACTATTTTAAACCAGGGTAAATGTATAAAGCACCTGAAAAGTCAGAATGCAGAATATCAGTGAAAAGAAAACACAAATGCGCACTATGTTTCACTCTGAAGTCTTAGCGACTGATTTAAAACTCGCTCTCACCTCCATCGTGTAAAATCCCGACCGTGACTTGGGACATTTTCACTGGTGTAACTTTGAAACTGGACCTGCTCGTCATCATAGAAATGAATCATAAGTTTATTGAAACTTTCCTCTGCTCAGCTCACCGGAGCAGCTCTGTGTCTGTGACTCCGTCGTCAGTGTTGATTGGTTATTACCTGTGACTTCTAATTAATCAGATAGTGGTGTGGGTGGGACGTTATAACGAGTTCAGTCCCCTGAGATCATTTCTGTTATGATTCGGTGTTATACAACTAAAACTGATTTGAATAACCATCTTAAAATAAAACTCTGCCCACATTTAAACTGACAATGACAACATATATTTGGAGGGTCGGGGGTTGAACGATATTGTGTGGCAAAACAAAGGTTCAATGATTTATTTATTGATCACTCTGATACTTGTGGAAATGTACCAGAAGAGTTTAATGTTTTTGATATTCCTCACAGAGAATCATGTGACTTAGGATGATTAAACTAAATTCTAAACAGGAAATGAACATCACTCAACATGTATGAAGGCAATAATATTAAAAATGATATTTCTGGGATGGATGCTTCTTTGCTCCCCTCACCTCTGTGGGATGTTGGCCAGATGTTGACCACCACAACTTAAAAGGATCTTTTACTTCTGTGTGTTTGAGACTCACATCGAAGCGTCCGATAGAGGCGGTGGTCTGGTTGGTCTGCATCACCTCAGTCAGAGCCCACATCTGCTGGATGCTGGAGGACACGGTCTGGGGGTCTGGGAGACCCTGAGAGACAAACAGGAGGACAGATGTCAAGCAGAAGCCTTGACACAAACATCTCTCAACACTGATTCTGAATTTTTAACACTGGAATCATGATGTTAACTGTTCACTTTTATTTGCTGTACATTTTATCTCTGTTTCACTAAACCACATATCTCCAGGGTTATCAGCTTTTAATAAGCTAAGACAAAAAGCTCTGTCCCTTTTTTCAGCTCTATGTAATTTTCTGATAATCTAGTGGGGCTTTAAATGGTAAATTCAGACTAAAACCAAAGAAAAGAATTGATGAAGGAACCTACAAACTTGGAAATAAAGGGATTTCTCTGGACACAGACTCTGCACACTCACAGGAACACATTTGTAGGGAAATAATGATTTTTTTAACTTTATTTATTAGCTTAAAAGTCTAAAAAAGTAGATTGTAAACTCTCCACAGACTCCTGACACCATCTGAAGACATGATTTCAGTGTCCTGAATGATAACTGTGACTCTGTAAACACAGACTAAGTGATAGTCAGACACACACAAACAAAACCACACGTGTACCTCCAGGTCAGGGTGTTGGTCAACCAGGGTCAGGTCAGACAGCCAATCAGAAACCTCCTTCTCTGGATCCTGGAATGAGCAGCAGTAATTATCAGTTAAATTGTGCAGCTCAGTCTAATGTTGACTAATGTCACCATGTTGGGATCATTTCATGAGTCGATCCTGTGTGCGTGTAGAATTTTACTTTGGCTCCATCTAGTGGCAACATCAGGATTAACAACGTAGTAGACAGTGAAATCTGTTTCCTCCTGGTGTCCTGCACTGATTTTCACCAGGATTGTTTCATTTTTTGACAAACATAAACATCCATCAGAATCATCTGAAAGATGCTTCATGAAATCACGCATGAAAACGAACCTACAGAGAATAACCTCCTGACTTAGAAGCTGCCCTCAGCTCTGTGAAGCTTTATCGCTCTGCTCACTGAACAAAACACTGAAGCTGCAGGCAGTAAAACAAAACAGTCTAGGCCGTCTAAAAAGCTGTTTTCAGCAAAAAAAAAGTACCTAATGTACCTGTTCAGCACCAAACAACAGATTAAGTTAGTGACTAGTTGGAAAACATGGACCTTGATTTGGACTCAGGGAAAAAACTCCCCCAAAAACCTTTAACAGGGAAAATATGC
>JAJHUR010086026.1:0-10589 GCA_027495735.1 Lutjanus campechanus | reverse complement strand
ATTTCTTTATGATGATTCTCACTGCACTGACTGAACCTTTGAATTAATTCCATGAAGTTTTCAGTGTGTTTTCAGTTCTCTCATCAATGTGAAACCAAACAACCTGAGCAGAGAGGATCCAGCTCCACTTTTTATGAGGTTTGTTCACTAAAATGTTCCAGGGTGTCCATGAGTTGTTTTTCCCCTTTTGGCATATATTTGGTGTGAAGCCCTTTCAAAGTTCACATAAAGGCCCAAAAAATACAAACTGCTAAATGTTAAGAAATGTGGTGAATGTTACTGTGTTTTTAGTAATATTTGGTTTATCATAATAAGAATTTATAGTTTGAGGTTTCAGAGTGTAAAAGTGTTTGGAGTAAAGAACGAGGCCCCAGAATCACTAGATCAGGCAACATCACCATAAGATACTGACAGGCCTAAAATAACAAATTAATCATTGAAAGTTTTGGGCCTCATGTTATCACAGTAGAACTTTTGTGGTTTTATGCTGAATATATTCAAAATATGTCCAGAATCTTGGCAGGTATCACTTCAGTGTCTTTCTCTTTGTTCATCAAACTACAGAACTGTTGGGTAAGTAATGCAATGCAATTTCCTGAGCAAATACTGGACCCTCAAACGCCCCATCGGTTATGCATCTGTCATTACCTTACAGCAATATTCACATATAATCAAAGACATTGAAAAATATAGATCATCATTATGTGATTGGCAATTGATCATAACACACCATGTTGTCTAACATTGCTTCTACTAAACATCAGTCTCTATGAAACTGTTGAACTCATTACACTTATTATATATTTATACTTTTGTACTGTACTTACTTAATATTGTCATTGTGCTTCTCCCCACTTACGATTCTATGACTGTTGAACTGTCTGCTCTGTAAATACGACATCAATTCAGAATTTTCACATCATCTAAACTCACAGTAAAGGAACAGAGTACTGTATGTTGTACAGCTTGTAAAAACCTGTAAGATAAATTATGAAAAATATTAATTTATGTAAATTAATTTGTCTTTGTAAATGAAATGTAGTTATTTGATCAGAGAGTGAAAACAGGCTGCAGTCCTGTGGTTTGGATTTGATGATCGACCTGCTCTTTGTTTACAGGATAATAATCTCTAAAGTTATTTTGTACAACTAGAAGACATCTTACAGAAAGATCATTTGTAGTTTGTAAAGTTACATTTTAAATAATTTGGTCTCTTTCTGTTTTTAGGATGTTCAAACTAAAACCCTGAACAAGGACGTTTTCTGAGGAGAGGAGGATGGAAAACATCTCCTCACACCAACATTTCATCCTCAATGGTTTCCATGAACTCGGAGCGCTGAGGCCCGTCCTCTTCATCCCTTTCTTCATCATGTTAGTTGTGTCACTGTTGGCCAACTCCCTGTTGCTGTACGTCATCATTTCTCAGAAAAACCTCCACTCACCGATGTGCATCCTCATCGGCAGCATGGCGTTTGTTGACCTGAGCCTCCCACTGTTCTTCGTCCCCCACATGCTGCTGAGCTTCCTGTTTGACTGGAGGGGAATCTCTCTGATTGGCTGCCTGGTTCAGATGTATTTCCTACATTGTGTTGGAGCTTTTCAATCGACTATACTTGTATGGATGGCACTGGACCGATACTTTGCCATCTGCACACCACTTTCCTACCATCAACACATGGCTTTACTGAGATTCATGAAGTTCATCATCCCACTTGTGGTCAGAAATGTGCTCATGATCACACTGATTGTGAGTCTGGCAGGAAAGTTGTCGTTCTGTTCTGAAAATGTGATAAATCACTGTTTCTGTGAGCACATGGCCGTGGTGGAGCTGGCCTGTGGAAGTACAGCCATCAACAATCTGGTGGGGTTACTGACTGTGGTCTTCATCCCTGTGGCTGACTTCATCTTTATTGCTGCCTCTTATGTGGTGATATTCAGCTCTGTGCTGAGGTCGGGCAGGTCAGGGTTTAAAGCGCTCCATACCTGCATCACCCACATTGTGGTCATCATTGTCAGCCTGACCATTGCACTTGTTGCTTTCTTGTCATATCGGATCAGAAATAATCTTCCTGCAGCTGTTCTGGTTTTCTTCAGCACCATGTACCTGCTGTTCCCGAGCTGTTTCAACCCGATCATCTACGGCATCAGAACCACTGAGATCCGACAGCACATCCTGAGGACACTGAGGAACTGATACTTTGTCCAAACTGTGCCCCAATCTTAAGAAAGTATTAAATATCTGTAATGTACAATGTCTTTATGATAAGGAAATCCAGCTGTAAGTACCATTGAGCAGGCCCTCACACCCCCATGCATCGGGGGCAGTGGCAGCTTTGATGTTACCAGAGTTCAGTCAACATGCATGTGAATTTTCAGAACTATTGGACTCTGCTTTCATGAGTAAAATAATATTTCCCGATTGGTGTAATTTTATACAAATATGTGTTACTTCAACTTCACTTTATGTTGCTGGTACTTGGTGCAAATCAAGTGAGTTATTAAAGCACCAATGCATTTATTGGATATTGTCTGACATATACATTTTCATAAAACACTGGATACTGCAGGACGAAATTAATTATTACTTCCATTGTACGCTATGTTGTGCAAAAAAGCTGATCTGTTAATTGTCGCTAGTTACTTTAAGGTGGATGTGCCGTATAGTGCTTGCAAAGCAGAGCTCAAGCAGACTCTTTGTGAGGGGTTGGTGGAGCAGGGTGTGCTACCTAAACTAGCTGTTGAGGCAGCTGCTGACGCACCTGCTGACGCACCGGCTGAGGAGCCGAGAGCAGCAGAGGCTGCTAGGGTGCGTGTTGAGCCGGAGCTGATCCCTGAGATGTCTGTGGAAAAAATGACCATAGAGGATCTCCGCATAGCTCTTCAAATAAAAGAGGTGGAGACTAAGAATGAACAGCTTGAAGTGCAAGCCATGCATCTCCGTGTCAGGGCTCTTGAGCTAGAAAGAGGAGCTCCCGTAGCCTCCACCCCGGTGTCTCCTAACCCGAGTTGTGGTTCTGCTGCTGCTTTTGACATTAGTAAGCACATTGCACTGGTCCCTCCGTTTCGTGAGTCCGAAGTAGACTCTTATTTTAGCGCCTTTGAGCGGATAGCTACAGCACTTAAATTGCCTAAGGAGTTCTGGTCACTTTTTCTCCAGTGTAAGCTTGTGGGTAAGGCTCAAGAAGTCTGTGCCAGTCTGTCCATTGAAGACAGTCTGGACTACGACACACTGAAAAAGACTGTGTTGAGGGCTTATGAGCTTGTACCCGAAGCTTACAGACAAAAGTTCAGAAACAGTGATAAAACTGCCAACCAGACGCACGTCGAGTTTGCGTGTGAGAAGAGTGTTTTGTTTGATAAATGGTGTCAGGCATGTAATGTTAAAACTTTGGCGGAAATGAGAGAGTTAATTCTGCTCGAAGAATTTAAAAAGTGTTTGCCGGAACGAATCGTGATCTATTTAAATGAGCAGAAAGTGTCATCTGTGACTAAAGCAGCCGTGCTGGCTGATGAGTTCATTCTGACTCACAAAAGTGTTTTCTCGGTATCGACCCCGCGTGTTTCAAATGTAATGCCTGAGCGTAAAAACCGATCACCAAAGCTGCTGCGTAAAAGCACGTCACCAGCCACAGGTGATAGCCGCGAGTGTTTTTATTGTCATGAGCCAGGCCATTTGATCGCCGCCTGCCCGGTTCTCAAAAAGAAAGGACAGCACAAAACTGCTAAAACTCCTGCAGGTGTGGGTTTCATTAACACCGCGTCCCCACCTGAGAAACCCCCTGAGTTTTTGCCTAAACTGGAGGTAACCGCGGACGTCGACCCTCATTGTAAACCATTTGTGTTTGTTTCTTCATCTGGAAAAGAAGCTGACAAAGTGCCGGTAACGATTTTGCGAGACACCGCCGCGTTTCATTCATTCATGCTGGCTGACGTACTGCCACTTTCAAATGAAACTTCGTGTTTTTCTGATTTGTTGGTGTGGGGAATCAAAATGAGCGAGCTTAACGCCCCACTCCACATGATTCACCACTCGTGTCGGGACGCGTAAAAGTTGCCGTGGTCCCACGTTTTCCGATTAGTGGCATTTCGTTCATTTTGGGCAATGACTTGGCCAGAGGAAATGTGTTTCCTCTGCCCGAGGTTGTTGCTGATCCGTCTGTTTGCTGCCCTGTTTCTGTCCCTTCTGATGTGTCTGTGCCAAATGTGTTTCCTGTGTGCGCCGTTACGTGCGCACAGGCTCGTAAACTGGGTGAAGCTGTGGATTTGTCTGAGTCGTTTATGGCTACATTAGATGAGGGTGAGCCCTCCTCTTCAGTGTCCCCCACCACTGAGAGTAAGAATGTGTTAAAGGGTGTCAGTGAGTCTGATCTCTTCCCTGCCGATGCAGATCTGAGCCTAAATGTCACAAGAGAAATGTTGATTCATGCTCAGAAAAATGACCCGTCTCTAACTGTGTTTCTCTCCTCTGTTGTAGCCGCCGAGGAGAACAGAAAACCTGTGGTGTTTTTCCAGGATAATGGTGGTTTGATGAGACGGTGGAGTTCTGATTCGAGTGAATTAAATGCTGTTGATCAGGTGGTTGTGCCAAAAGACTACCGACCGCAAATTCTTAGTCTAGCACATGACTCCAGCTTAGCTGGCCACCTTGGTGTTAAAAAAACTTACCATCGTGTGCTGCGCAACTTCTTTTGGCCCGGATTAAAAAGCGACGTAGTAAAATACTGCCACACCTGTCATACATGTCAAATGGTGGGAAAGCCCAATCAGCCTGTTCCTCCGGCACCCTTGCATCCAATTCCTGCACTTGGGGAGCCGTTTGAACGAGTGTTAATAGACTGTGTGGGTCCACTGCCAAAAACTAAATCAGGTAATCAGTACATTTTGACAGTTATGTGCGCTGCGACGCGGTATCCTGAGGCCATCCCGTTACGCACTCTCAAAACCGATTGTTAAAGCTCTCACTAAGTTTTTTTCAACTTTCGGCTTGCCTAGAACTATTCAAAGTGATCAAGGTACAAACTTCATGTCGAAAGTGTTTGCTCAGGTAATGACGGAGTTAAAAGTTAAACATGTAAAATCAAGTCCTTACCATCCAGAGTCCCAAGGTGCGCTTGAGAGGTTCCACCAAACATTAAAATCCATGTTACGAAAGTTTTGTCTTGAGTCTAACAGAGAGTGGGATGAGGGCCTCCCTCTCCTGTTATTTGCAGTGCGTGAAACTCCGAGGAATCGTTGGGTTTCAGTCCCTGTGATTTGTTTTTTGGCCACACCGTGCGCGGTCCTCTTCGACTTATTAAAGAAAAATGGTTGTCTGAGTCGCCAAAAGTTGAGCATAACGTCCTGGACTATGTGAGTTCCTTTTGTGAGCGTCTCCATAACGCATGTAATTTGGCCCGTGAGAATCTGGCACAAAGCCAGATTAAAATGAAGCGTCGTTATGACAAAAAGTCTGTTCCCAGAGTGTTCCAACCTGGTGAAAAAGTTCTGGTGCTGCTTCCATTACCCGGATCCAGCTTGCAGTCACAGTTTTCAGGTCCATACACGGTGGAGAGAAAACTCAGTGACACAAATTATGTTGTGCAAACCCCAGATCGGAAAAGAAAATCCAGAGTCTGTCACATTAACGTGTTGAAGCGTTACTTTTCCAGAGAGTGTGATCCCCAGCCGTCTCCTGCTGCGCCCGCGGTGCCTGTGTGTGTTGCTGCGGCTCCTCAGTACCAGCTCTGTGATGACGGGTTGGCAGAGAAAAGTGGTTTGATGCCGGCCACTCGTTTGAGAAATTCAGAGATATTAAGTGATTTGGAAGGTTTTTTGATTCATCTGTCTGATTCGGCCCGTGCAGATATTATTTCCTTGGTTGAAGATAACTTGTTGCTTTTCTCTGACCATCCCAGACAAACCTCTGTCCTCTTCCATGACATCGATGTGGAGGGCCACAGACCCATTAAGCAGCACGCATACCGGGTTAATCCGACTAAACGGTCCATGATGCAGCAGGAGGTAAAGTATTTAGTTGAACATGGTTTAGCTGTCCCCAGTACGAGTGCGTGGAGCTCTCCGTGTGTTTTGGTCCCAAAATCTGACAATACTCCTCGATTTTGTAATGACTACAGAAAGGTCAATGCTGTCACTAAACCTGACTCTTTCCCACTCCCTAGGATGGAGGATTGCATTGACAGAGTAGGCTCCGCCAATTTTGTGACAAAGCTGGACCTGTTAAAAGGTTACTGGCAAGTTCCTTTAACGCCACGCGCCTCCGACATCTCTGCCTTCGTTACACCCGACACTTTTCTGCAGTACACCGTTATGCCATTCGGGCTGCGTAACACTCCTGCCACATTCCAACGTCTTATGCATCGCGTGTTATCTGGTGTTGAAAATTGTGAGGCGGTTGCCTATTCTTCCACCTGGTCCGATCATCTCCACACTCTGTCCCTCATTTTCAGCCGTCTCCGCGAGGCCTCACTCACACTTAACCTTGCCAAATGCGAATTTGGCAAGGCTACAGTGACGTATTTAGGTAAGCAGGTAGGACAGGGGCAGGTGCGTCCGTTAGCTGAAAAAGTGCAGGCAATTGTTGATTTTTCGGTTCCACAGTCCAAGAAAGCTTTGCACCGCTTTTTTGGGATGTGTGGTTACTATCGTGGATTTTGTAGAAACTTTTCCGACGTGGTGGCTCCTCTCACAGGTCTTGTTAGCCCATCAAAAACATTTGTTTGGTCCCTCGCGTGTCAGGCTGCTTTTGAGTCCGCAAAAGCGTTACTTTGTAGCGCGCCCGTCCTCGCTGTGCCAAACTTTATGCACGCCTTTAAATTAGAGGTAGATGCCATTGCGTGTGGCGCAGGTGCTGTACTTCTGCAGGAAGATGATCAGGCTATTGACCACCCGGTCTGCTACTTCTCGAAAAAATTCAATAAACAACAATTAAACTACAGTACTATCGAGAAGGAAGCTCTAGCCCTCTTGCTTGTGTTGGGCCTAGCGACTCCTCTAAGGCCTGTGACAGCTGAAGCCTGCTTGGATTTATGGCCGCAGCACTTCTACAGAGTTAAACAAAGGGAGTCCTCAGTAAACTCCATGTCCCATGATGCACTGCAGTATCACACTTAAGTGTGATATCCTGGCAAGAGTCAAATCCTGAACTCTCATTGGAGGAGAGTTCCCGGAACCCACGTGACGCCCCGCCGTCCGTCCGTGACGTCATCGTTGCTATATCAACGAGAGACGCTCCCAGATCTTTCTCTTCCCGTGCGACGCGAGTTGCTGTAAGGAATGAGGCCCCTTTAACTCCTTTGTCGCCAAGGCCACGTGTTCTCTATCTCGCTGGACGAATCAGAGACTTGGACTTTCTTTTATTTTCATATTTTTCTTTTTGCGCAACGTTTGTTTTTCCTTCCTGGATATACACTGAGGACACTGCAACACAGCCTCATGTTCCTGCAGAACCTGAAGGATCAGTTTGCCTGCAGTATATTCGCTGTCTTCCCCACATCCACGCGCAGGATCAGCGCCGTACGCCAGCTGGTACGGACCCCGTCGTGTTCGAGCCGCAAGGAGCCGAGCCGAACCTCAGGACGATGTGAAAAACGTCCGACCGCCTGACGAGGCGTGCTACAGTAAGAGAGGCTATTTAAAGTTAGTGTCTGGGCAGATCTAGGTTAATTATCTGTGTTATCAAAGTGCTTAAATACTGTGTGCTGCTGGAAGTTATCTTGGCGTTATTGTTTTTCTGTTTTCCTCTTTATTCTTGTTTCTGTGTCTGACCGCTGCGTCAGCGACGTCACGGGACCGCTCCCGTGATTGTTGACCTGCATTTCTGTTATTTCTGTTTGTGCTTTCACAAACCTCTCTCTCCCTCTTCCTCTCTCTTTGTTCCCGTTGCACCTACTGACAAACACACGCTATACACTCATACACGCTCAACACATATTCGCTCCCCTTAAAGTGGCGAGCCGACCCCTTTTGTGTAGTGCCGCTATTTGATCTCTCTCCCCTCTATAAAATTATGTGACCTTAGGCCATCAGCCACATATCTTTTAAATCACGCAGTCTCTCCTTCTGGCCGGAACCTGAATATACAATTGTCCTCACATGGTATGTTCAACTTCCTGCCCCTCCTCCTTCCTTTTCTCTCTCTCTCCTTCATACACACACACACCTCCATACACACACACACTCCTCTCTCTTCATAGCCTAGTAGAATTAGTTGTAGTAGAATTAGTTGAAGTAGCCTGTATTAATATTTGTTCATTAAGTGTAATGTCTATTGTTAATTGAGATTATTCTTGTTGAATAAATATTATTATATTTTTCTAAGAACTACGTCTGTGACTGTTGTGTGCATGTATTGTGACAAAGGCTGATTGACAGGGTCTGTGCTCGGATCTCGCGATCCTTCTCTAATTAAGTTAAATGGTTAATGCCTTTCAGGTCTTAATTATTTAATTAATCTATTTTGAGACTGATATTTTATATTAAGGTTATTGGTCCCTGTTTACAGGGTGGTGCCCCGATTTATTAATTTTATTAACTTTTAATAATTTTAATATTTTTATTATTTTAATAATTAATAATTATTTTAATAATTATTAATTATTGCTAATAACCTTGTATGCTCCTCTGGTCCCAACACTTGCTTTACAGCACTTTGAAGTTTATCTCGGTTCTAGTTCACAGCCAATCCAAGTTTTCACAGATCATAATCCTTTGGTGTTTCTTTCACACATGCGCAACTCTAACCAGCGGCTCATGCGCTGGTCTCTTCTCCTGCAGGATTTCAATATGCAGATTTCTCATAAGAAGGGTACAGACAACGTCATTGCGGATGCTTTATTCAGATGTTCTGTCGTTCAGTAGGAATTAAACATTATAGGGAAATGTTTAATTCTTGGGTATGGGGGTGTTACGACTAGCATCGTATGTTTTGGGGGATTGTTCTCTTGTTCTCTGCTCTCTGTCGCTCTTTGTCTCCCATGCAAATAGGTCTGTGCTATTGCCCGGCGGTGACTGGAGGGGCGCACCTTTCCTCGCTCCTGATTGGTTGGTTGGTTGATCTCACCGGACATATAAGGAGTCAAGATGGCGGTCGTTCGGGGGCAGCAGGCAGCACACCTCGTCATTCCCATCTCCCAATCGGCCACATGTTTCTTTGTCTCTGATCTGAGTAGTTTCTATTGAGCAGCAGGGTGGGACTGCCAGTTTGGTTTACTATTTTTCTCCTGTTTTTGTTTAGTTAGGAAGGTAAGGTTTTTTGTCATTTGTTTCTCTACCAACTGTTAGGTTAGTTATTTACTTCTTAGATAGGATTGTTTTGTTTGTTATTTTGGCATTAGTCCCTCCTGAGTTTTGACTCAACTTATTATTTAATAACATAATTTAATTATTGTAAATAAAACTTCCCAATTTCTTTATTCATAACCGTTTGTCTCTGTGGATCCTTGGGAGCTGGGGAAGATGGGGCCTTTCATGTTGTGTCTCAGACACCCCTAGACTGGGGCATAACACCACGCTGTGAATGATGTTGGGATTACTTCCTGTTACCAGTAGGTGTCGCTATGACTGAGATTCATTATTGGCCTGTAAATGTCTTCAGGTCTTGACTCTTATAATCTGGAATCTGGAAAAGATCTGATGATGTGGAGCCAAGATACAACAACTTCCTGTTTAATGGCAAAGACACGCCAAAGACACACTGTTCAATGAAAACTTACAAGCTTCATAATATATCATCCACCAGGTCTTAAAGATTTTCTGACCAGATTTGAGGAGGATCTGGTCAACCTGCTTGGAGAAACACATTACCAGAGAGAATAATACTGACCCAAACGTCTTACAGTTCCTGGAGTGGGTTCAACTTGAATGGGTGGCTGCAATAGCAAGCTCGTAATATGTGGGCTTAAATACATAGTTATAAAAAATAAAAAATCTCTCAAATTGTTTTAGCTAATTTGTTGTTTTTTCACTAAGGTGCAGTTGTTTGTAAGTACAGCTGGGCATTCACCCCTGTGGCAGATTAGTGGTGTTCAATGTGGAGACTTTTGGCTAATTTACAAGTGGAATCTGAATTTAGGCATTGGCCAAAAAATATGCAGATATTAATGTTGCACGATTATAATTTATTGGAAACACTATGAATCTTAAAAGGATCATTGTGAATAATAGCCTTGCATGGGGCACAAAAAGATCTCTAGATCTTTAGGTCGTTATTAATTTTATATTTAATTTTATGATAAAAAATAATGAATATTTGTATAAAAAGATATGATTTGACTTGCATTAGATACACCTTAAAGAATAACTTTGGTATTTTTCAACCTGGGCCCTATTCCTCCATGTGTATGTGTATGTATGATTGATAGGTACAACTCGTTTTAAAATTGGTTCAGTATTGAGGGAGGTGGATGCAGCCGGCAGCAGCGAAACGAGTTATAACGGTAGATATGAGGGCAAATACGTCCTGTAAAAGTTTGTGCATTAAAAGTGATTTTTTTCACCACAGACCGGATCAGATCACCAGTGTAATCTCTGTCAACAGCTTCACTTACTGCTTGCTGTGTGTGACGACATCTCGCGGGATCTTTGTTTGTTGC
>JAJHUR010086025.1:0-18478 GCA_027495735.1 Lutjanus campechanus | reverse complement strand
AAGGAAAACTTGATGATTCATATCGCAGCAGTATGCAGGTTTAAGCTGCTCAGCGGACTGACACAAGCTCTGAAATATGAGCAACCTCCCATCATGCCACACCTTCTCTGGGACAACTTTAACCTGCAGGAGCTACACTGTCTATTCCCATTGAGCCAGTGGACTTTTACTGTGAAAGATCTGTGCAGGAAGTGTTTACTTGACTGTAGCTTAAAGCAACCAAATTAGGGCAAAATAGAAGTCGCCAGTAAAAAAAAAGAGTGAATAAAAATAGTAATTTTGTTAGCCAAAATAACATGACATGACTTGAACTGTACCTTCACACTACCAGTAACATAACCACAAAATGGTCAAACATGGCCAACAACAGTGTTGCTGAGTCACCGGCAAAGTTTTGTTTGGCGTTCGTTGGCATCAGTGAGCAGTTGTGTGCAGTCAGCGCCGTCATGGTAAGAAACAAGGGTAGGGGGTTAAATAAAACAGGAAACTTACAAACAGCAAGAAAAGGTTTTTCTTTCATTGTTTACACAGGAAGTGTGGGGAGACAAAAAGATGATTAGTTGACATGTGAAAAAGCGATTAACGGCTGACACACAGCAACAAGTGCTGGACGTCAGTTTTTGGCTTCGTGTCGCCGGCTTCCACTGAAAATAGACTTGAAGCCTGGTGCTTTGTTGCAGGTAGTGTGAACGTACCATAAGTGGTAGTTTCCATTGCTGTGGAAATGTACATTGTCCTGAATTTATCAACAGAAAAAGGTTCACACTGAGGAAATGTTGGTTGTGCATTACTCAAGGAACAGGGGAAATAAAAATAAAGTGGAGTCTCTTATATAAGCCTGTCTCAAGTTAAGGCCTGGTCCTCTCTACCATTAAGGTAAATGAATCAATGCTGGAGGCTCCAGTCTCTATTGAATGACTGTGGTACATATTGTTCATATCCTGTTTGATCGCTCCTGTTGTGATGCTTTGTAGACTCCATGTCACTACAGTCAGGCTGTAAACGTCTGTATGTTTTAATAAAGAATAATATAAAGGTAAGACCAAAGGAACACTTTCAATTTTTCTTACAAGGGCTGCTTATTCTGTTTATTTTGTATTTTCTATTTCATAGCATAATAGAAGCTTTTCAGTTTATGATCAGTTGCTTTTTGGGATTGTGTTTGTTCAGTGTATAATCTCACACTTTTACCACTGTCTCTTCAAAATAAAATGTAAATAAAGGGTATGAACTGAACGTTGACTTCTGTGTACTGTTACATACTATTGCTAACGTCTTCTTCTTTTTTGACATCCGTTTTATCGCTGGACAACTAGAGGTACAACATGTTTAAACGCTTGTTAGTTAAATGTGTACAATATCTCTTAAGCTTTCTGCAAAGCCTGAAATATGGTTGGGCAAGTAACTCTTTCATAAATTAAGGTTTTCAAGAACTAAGCTAACAAATTAGATCAATTAATTAAATAAGTCTTACATAAAGATAGGAAAAAAACAGCTAGTGTACAGTATATCTGGATAGATCAAACATTTCAGACCCAATTACAGGTTTTTTATAGAATTCCCCAATTTTTCTAAGAACAATAAATGATCAACAGTCTGATTCCCCCGTTTTTTCCTCCCTGTGCAGGTTTCAAAGGATACAATGATGTTCCAAGGCCCCAGTCGCAGCCAGTTCGGCCAGAATCCCTTATAGAGAGCGAAGAAGCCTTCGTTCTTCCACGTCTGCATCACTCCGTCCAGCGTTCCTTTGTACATGGGGCTTCCTGACAAAACTCGTTGGTTCATCATACGTGTCCGGACCACATCTACGGGGTTGGAGGCCAGCGCCCCCGCCAAGCCACACGTGAAACTTGAGCTATACACACATCAAAACATGACACAAGGTTAAGAGACCATAATTTTTAAGTCAAATGTCCACACTTTAAAACACACTGCGGCCACTTGCTTCTAGTGCAGTTTTCATCACTGCTGAAATATTACTTAAACCTACTACAAGGAGTTTTTAACTGATTATGAAACAGTCTCAATCTAATACTAACGTCTCTATATGACCTACAAAAGCAAACAAGACCATCATCGAGAGGATCAGCTATTTCTGTATAGTTGTTCTTAATGCCTGCCACCCTGTCGGATTCTCCTTGAAATCAAAGTTACAGTGAGTCATATTGTTAGCCAGTCAAAAAGAAGGAGGAAGGAGATAATTTTATGGTTATGTAGATGGAAGCTTTTGTCTACAGGGGCCTCCAAAAATCAACAAAATATGAAAGCTCCTTGTGGAAGCTTTAAAGACAAACTCTATGATCATCACAGATGGCCACTCTTGATCTGGAAAGAGTTTAGGAATAAATAAACTTACATGAAATGTGTCAAAATGGTGTCTCCCATTAAGCCTGAGCGAAGGAGGTGCTTCTTTGTTATGTCATAGACAGGAAGTTCCACCCCGACGACAATGGCTGCCCGCTGCGCTGTGGGGATGACACCCTGAGGAGGAGGAGGAGGATGAAGAAAATAAGTCTGTAACACTGTCACAGTGTAACAAGCTCATACTGCTAGTTGGCTGTGCAAATAAGATAGTAAATAAGATCATTTTTGACCTGTTGAAAGTATCATTTTTATGCGGGGTTAACTGTTTCTCCCTTCAGGCTTTGTGCTAAGCTAGGCTAAACATGTCCGATCTCTGTACTTGACTGAATAACTGATTTTTGGAAAGTTTATATGGCAAACATCCAGCAACATTAGTATTCATTGTCATACATGTTTCAGTCCACCTGGTGAATCTACGTCCAATATTCACTCTCTTTTAGTTCTGTTTTTGGTTTCTAGCAACTTCTCAGGGAAATATCTGGCTCTGTAGCTGCTAAATGTCTGTCTGCTGTTTGGTGCTGTGCAGGTTATTTACAGTGGATGTTTTGAGGGGAAAACAGCTGCCTTTGTGGGTGGAACTCATGCAACACAGTCAGAGTGAACTAGGCCTGCACAATTAATCGCAATAAAATTGCAATATAGCCAAATGTTGTAGCCAACTCGCAGAAGCAGAACCAAATCACAGTTTTCTGAGGAAAAATGTCTGAGAAATGAGGTACTGTCGTGCAGTTCATCTTGTTCTCCAGATGAAAGAAAGCATGTTTGTTGGGGACAGACCTCCAATATCATCACAATTTTATTTTATTTTTTCAGTGAACATGAAAATTGCAATGTAAAACTGATCATTTCCACTAATGGTATCACACATCACAATCGTGATTTCAGTCCAAATAATCTCAATATGAATTTTCTAACAAATCATGCAGCCCTGAAGTGAACCAAATCAGTAAACCTGTGGCCAGACAGCTTAACAACGGGCTGAAACTCAATTAAAGCTCCGTAAAGCCAAAGGATGCTGCAGATTCGGTTGATAATCATGTGTAGGTTCATCACTACGATAGACACTTTTCACAGTCACACTGTTTTCACTTTGTCATCGGATTCACACATCTTTAAAGATCTGAAAAACTAATTGTATCCACATGGGTCTCAGTTTCAGCACATGCTTCGGAACACGTGTCAAACACTTATATTTATGTTTTGTATCTTGACAGTTTGAGCCTCAAGTCTAATAAAAATGATGAATGGATGGGGCGCCATCTTGGAACACGGTATCCCTTACGTGTAAAACATACATAATGAGCATACACATTCCTCTACAGAATAAACCTGCACTCACTCTCCACAGCCCTCTGGTGCCCTCTGTCTGGTAGATGTTGATGAAGTTGGACATCATGCTGCCTTGGAGCAGACTGCCCTGCGCCTGCATTCTGATCTGGGACAAAAACGAACAAACAACTTTTGTTTTTTTACAACACAGCACTTTGCTTCATGTCTGAACTCAGGATAAGGATTAATTTGAAACAGTTGCAGAGATAAATCCACGGTATGTTGAAATACTTAAAATTTGCAACAGTCTTCACATTTGAGCACATGTTCTTGAGCTATTGACTTTCATTAATTCAGTTCATCAATTACCAAGATAATCATCGATTAATTTTCTGCAGATTCATTAATCATTTTCACAGATTGATTATTATTCTCTGCACAAAAAAACTACTGGAGGAGAAGCAACATTTTGACCAGGTGTCACTGAACCTGGTACCCAAGAAAGTAAAATTTGTTTCAGCTGATTTGTAGCTCTTTCTTTAACAAACTACACAATTTATTCTCTAACAGGGAAACTCTGGAAAACATTAAGTCTGTAACTGTGGAGCAGGAACATATTAACAGTTGATGACAGGGCTCATATTTACCTACTATTTAATAAAGAATTAGCTGCTTTGATACATATTGATTAAGAGATATTTCAGTGTGATTTTCGTCCCCAGCATTAAGAATCACCTTGAGGACGTCAGTGGGGTTGGCCAGAGAGGAGGACAGGACTCCAGACACGACACCACAGAAGACGTTGATGACCATGGTCTCATCTATCAGGAATGAGGCAAGAAATGATATCAATTAACACACACACAGCCAAAAACAACCAAAAGCACACAAATACAGTTCCATTAAGATTAGCCTAGAAATTACTAGAGGGATGATATATGTTATTTCCACAGATCAAAAATTATCATGCATGCTCTCCACTTTAGAATCAGAAACGGTTTTATTTTGAAGAAACTGTGTCATTTTCAACTCACTATAGATGATCTTGTTTGGGACAAAACCCAGTCACACAGTCGACAGTCCTGTTAAACTATGTTTTTGGCTGTAAGCTACTTTATTATGTTTTGAAAACCTTTTATAAAATATGTATTCTATTTAGTAATGTCTGGGGCATAGAAAATATTTTCATTTTGTAATGACCACTCAACAGGAACTACTGGCTGACTTTTGTCATTTTTTTCCCCCATTTTTTAAAATTGTAAGGACCTGGTATTTCATACAGAGCCACTAAGGAGCTCATATCATTTTTAAGGTTCCTTTTTAACATCTTCCTGGGACTAGGCTTGCTGTGGTAGTTGGTGTCACCAGCAGCAGCAGAGCTGCAGCACAGAGTAGCTGGAGTCAGACTGCAAATGTAATGTTACCTTAAAAAGGGAGTAATCCCAGCAGGACCTGAGGTCACTTGACAACTTTCTATGTTTGTACAGAATGAAATCTACTGTAAGAGCAATCATACAGAGCCTCAGCATCGCCATACAGTTTTGGGCTGCAGGGCAGATATAAAAGAAAGCATTCTGTGTTAGCTGGTGATACTTGGTTAAAAATAGGACTGAACAATTTTGAGTAAATATCTAATTGTGATTATTTTGACTGATATTGCAATTGCGATATTATTTGCAATAATAGAAGGAACACTACTTTTTTTTAATCATTATTCTCTTTTTCATTGAAAACATATCGATAGCTGATATGCTCCAACCAAAACAAGACACAACTTAGTGTGTGTTGAAAATGACACTCGTGTACTTACAGAGACAGAACTTCTATGATTGTTTTTTATATCCTGTTTGAGTCAAGCAAAGCTACAAATTTAGGATCACTATGAACTCTGAATACAAGTTGCTATGAGAAAGTCAGAAAGAGCAAAATAAAAAATCTTATAGACAAGCAGTTATTTTCAGGGATTACTGTCCATGACTTAGAGCCCCTACAAAGAAATCATTGCGTCGAAGTTATGTTATGAACATTTAGGTATTCATGTCATGTTTGCTCTAACTTACTTGGAACACCACACGGGTGGAGTTAACTGTATTTCAACATAAGCTGTTGACCACAAAGACTTGACGAACCATCAGAGAGATAATGTGTTAAACTCCACCCAAATGGCACTCCAAGAAGACCAAAACAAATGCTAATAATTTTAAATTTTTGTTTTAGAGACTGTGCTCTCTGTACATTAGCTTTAATAAACATGGACCCACTGTTAGCAATTAGCCTCAGCAGAGTTTGTCAGTGTTAGCAAGTGGTGGATCTTATTAGTAGTAACCCAGTATGGTGTCTACGTCGGAATAAGAGGAAGGAGGAGGAGGAGGAGACAAAATAATAATGGATTGAGTTTAGAACAATAGTTACAGTGATCCTTGATCAATCTGACCAACAGTTAGTGTGGCGGTCCTCGCGCCGCTCATTTTTTGGACGGGGGAACGGGGCGTTCGATCCCACCACAACCACAGGGCAAACCCAAGCCTGCATCAAAACAAGCATTCAAAACACAGTGGCACCATCGTGGCAGAGGGCATGCAGAGTGGAAAGGCAAACAATCAACAGAAACAAAAAAAAACAAACAAACAAACAAAAAAAGAGCGCTTTGTATTTTGACAAAACATCAAAAAGTAAAGTTAGGATCAGTAACAAAAACTCTTCATCCCCAGATTAGTTTCCCTCCTTGCTCCCTTCCCTTCAACCCTCCCTTATCCATTTTCACATCAGATTCTGAATCATCAATATGTTCTTTGAATGCACAAGACATTTGCCCTGGTTCATTGGTGCTGACATATTAGTTTGACCCCTAAACAAACAGAAATGGAAAAAACATTACTTTATCATTTTAGGGACAGATTACATGTTGAATTAACACCATCGTGGCTTTAAAGCGACCAAAACCAAAAACTGCTGTATCTGGGGTTGTGTCTGGATGGTAAGCCTAGATGAGCAAAACTCTCACAAGATTTGTGCATGTTGTTTTTTTCATACTTTGAAGCAGCTTGAACGTGGGAGAAATTCATCTTCAGGGCTTATTGCCAGAAAGCCTTTGTGCCAGAAAGCTGCTGCTCATGTCCTGTGTGAAACCCTTAGTCAACATTAGCACATTACTACAACAAACCTTGCTACGGATACTTCAACCTCCAACCATGATCTTACTTAAACCTAACCAAGTATTTCTTGGCTAAACCAAACCAAACTACAAATGAAAACTGATGATAATATGTCAACTAAGCTTAAAAAAGAAAGGTGAAAGACTTTTATTTTCACAGTGGACCCTGGTTTCCCGAAAGTTCTGTGTTCCAACCTATTTATCCACTGCAACCTCCTCCCTATGTGAACTTTATACTATGTCACCTGACTTTCTAAAGACAAAACTTGTATTCTGCAGCTAGCACTGTATCTGGAGATATCAGGCAGTAGGTAGAGGTGTAAAAAATATCAGTACACTAGAGTATTGCAATAACATGTTTTGTGCTATTGTATCTTTTCTTAAATATACTGTATTGTGATGCCATGACACATGCACAGATTCATGGCAGTGGTTTTCTAATGTGCTTAAAATCCTCGACCACTCGATAGCAGTGTTGTCATCCATCTTCTAGGGCTGCAACTACTGATTTATTTCATTATCGATTACTCTTGATTACTTGAGTAGTTGTTTGGTCCATTAAATGTCAGAAAATGGTGAAAAATGTTGATGAGCGTTTCCCAAAGTCCAAGATGACATCCTCAAATGTCTTGTTTTGACCACAACCCAAAGATATTCAATTTACTGTCACAAAGGAGTAAAGAAACCAGACAATATGCACATTTAAGGAACTGAAATCAGTGAATTTGAACATTTGAAGTGGTTGTAAAAATAGTTGGCAATTAATTTAATAGTCTATTAATAACTGATTATTCGATTAAGTGTTGCAGCTTTACAATATTTACTATTCTGACTGCTTAAAAAGTAAACTCAGATTTTAAAAATGATTCCAATATGCAACTCCTGAAAAAATAAGAAATCGTCAGTTTTACACCTGTGAATGTGTAGAGGTTCACAGTGCAGTGAGTGAATTATGACAACCTTTGAAGGGCTGGTACGTGTGTGGTATTTTCCACTTTGGACTCAGCCAGGCTTGCAGCTGCCCCCTGCCTTCAGTCTTTATGCTAACCCTAAACACAATACGACACAGCCTCATGCTTAAAAGCACAGACATGAAATTCATATCAATCATCTAATCTAAAGCGTATTTTCCACAATGTTAAACCTTCAAACTTTTCCTTTAAGAAAGTCCACAATGCAACTTTGCTCTTTCATTCCTTTCAATCACTCGGTCCTATTCTCCTACCTAGATCTACTCTATTATTCATATTATTTAAGCTATCTGATGTACACTAATCGGTCATTAAATATTGAAAGGAACAGATGGAAAGAAGAGGAAAAAAGCAAAGAGGTAGAAAAAGAACAAAGAAAAAAATGGGGTCATGGGGATTTAGAATAGAGTTCAGTCACTGGGAAAACATGAATGTCAAATAAACAAGCAGAGCGAGCAGGAATAGGAAGACACAGAGCCTGTGGTCTCCAACTTCCTGTGAGTCTCACTAACATGCTGGCGCCGGCAGATCTCTGATAAATGTAGCGCAAACCCATTTGGCTGATAACTGAAGTGGCTCTGTGCGTCTCTCTACAGGAGGATGAAGTGAACATTCGACCTCCTGACAATTAAACCTGATTCACCTTTATGATTCTTCTCTCTGTTGCTGAGATTATTTCTGTCCACTTTACCCCTAACTAAGTGCATGATGCACTGCTCTAATTTAGAGCTGCAGCTAACTATTATTTATATTATCGATCAATCTGTAGATTAGCATCAGCATGGAAGCGAACAGCACTCATCAGCTCCCAATTTGCAGTGTTTGGCGTAGTGTTTACGAAGAAAAACCATGTGGTGTTGTGGAATTTACATCAGAATCAGTGGATCAGTGTTGCAAGTCTGATTCTCAGTGATTGCCTTGCATCAATACTGCGGCCTGATACCGATGTTCGATCGGTCCCATCTCTTGATCGGTCTGTAGCAATCATGGATGTATTATAGAGCCATGGGAGGGATGAGGAGACTGTCGGAGCTGAAACAGCTGATCAGCCATGTAAGTAAATGTTCAGAGTATGTTTCCGATTCCCATTAAGAGTGTTTGGCCCAACTATTCCTCAAAAAAGGCAACTCCCCCCTTCATGAGGGCACAAAATCTTATTGAATTTTGCCATTTCCATCAACCTCTTCTAATGCAATACTTCAATATGCGCATAAAAATATCTTGATGGAAACTAGAGCTGCAATGATTAATCAATTATTAAATTAATTACCAACTATTTCAATTATTGATAAATCGGTTTGAGCACATTTTTAAGAAAAAAATCACGATTCTCTGACTCCAACTCCTTAAATGTGAATATTTTCTGGTTTCTTAACTCCTATAATCTGAATATATTTGGGTTTATTGGGTATATTATAGGGTATATTTTCTAACATTTTAAAACAAACAACTTGATTGATTAACTGACTATGACTGACTATTGTGCTGTGTCCAGAGAGGCATCCTCAATTGTCAAGTTTTGTCTGACCAAAGGTCTCAAACCCAAAGATATTCAGTTTTAAACGATGACAAGAAAGGCAGGAAATCCTCACCTTTGAAGATTTGAAAACTGGCAACGTTTGGGCTTTTTTTGGAAAATGATTATCACAGTAATTGCGGATAGATTTTCTGTTGTTTGACTAATTCTTTCAGCTCCACTCTGAATAAATCTAGTTGGTTTCCTTCCATCTCTCTTCCAAAAGGCTACTTCTGCACAGTTGCTGAATAACAAGCTTGTTGGCTATTTTTATTGAGGATTTGCCTGTCTCCATGTCAATGAAATATATAAAATTTTGCAGTTCACACATGAGATCTGTGTTGATAGGAGGGGAAAAACACATCAGAGCACTTGCAGCTACAGTGTGAATGTAGTCTGACTCATTCTCTCATCCTTCCACCCCTCCTCCTGCCTCTCTTTCTGTCTCCGCTCTTCCTCCATCCATCCCTTCCTTCCTTCCTGGAAACTCTTTGCCTCTTATTTAGCTTGCAAATTAGTGCTGGCAGGTTAATACAGTCATTCTGTTTCAGTCATGACAGGTTATCACGACTTGTTTTGTTGGAGGTTGTCAGGTGTACTGATATACACTGAAAGGCAAATACAGCATTGTTTCAGTGTAAAGACATCTATCCAATGCAAAGTTGTTGGTTAGGACTAACATCACTCCACCAATATCACCAGGGTAAATTGCTGTGCACTTCATGTCTATGTGCATTGATCCCACGTTATTTATCAAGCCAATTCTGATCTAGATGGTTCGCAGACAAAGTAAACTGCACTTTGTGCCGGGGTAAATTCTCTTTTCTAAATTTCTAAACTGACCTTAATCGTAGTAAAGTCCAACCACCCCGTACTTGAAGCCATTTACATACTCCTCTTTATTCCCAGTCTGCATCTAAACAGAAGCAACCTACCACCAAAAACAGCCAATAAGCATGTTAAGTGCCACAACATAAACAAAGAAGAAAGAAGGCTTGAGCGGTTTGCTGCTGCTTGAGGCACAAAAGACGTTTTGAGTCCAAACAGAAGGAAAGTGAAGAATATGAGAGTATTAGCAGGGTCAGACATAAAAGTTTTGGATCGCCTAATAAAACAACATTAAACATTGAAGTGACTAACTTCCTTTCAATCATTTTTCCTCCCTTAAATCTAAAACGAGTAAATGCATTAGTCTGAAATTTAGCTGAGTTGGCGGTTTGTTGTCCTCATTCGCTTGGATATGACACAATTTAAATTTCATCAAAATAAGATAGACCTACTAAAAATCCTTAACTACAGTTTCAGTAGAGCAACTGCAATTTCAGCAAATGTTCAATATCCATAAGTGTAATATCTCAGCTAATAAACTGTCATGCTATGATGTGTTTTTAGAATCAAAAGATCAAAGTAAGCACTCTAACGCTACAGATATTGATCATCATCACTCTTATCTTTTCTTGTAAAGTATGTATGTAGTGTAATCTGTGATGCAGGTGTGCTCACAAGTTTATAGACTAAGGGAAATTATCCTCACCACAGCATCCCCATTGATTATTAAGAGTTTTGATCATTGTGTTGCTGCAGGGCTCACAAAGCTTTTAGTTGTTTGCAGGAGATTGCATCAGCCTGAAACCAGCCAGAGCTGCAATGCAAATACGAATCAAATCTAAATTTAATATACAATGCTGCTTACAGTCATTATCATTCAATCCATCTCACACAGTTCATTGTTAGGCCAGCTGCTGAGCTCGGCTGATTGTCAGGATGTTTTTCCAGACAGATATCTTGGGAGTCAAAAATTCTTTCAAGGTTTCGGGCGACATCTGTGACACTACCTAACTGAAGACTGTGAGTTAAAGGCTTGTTTATTTGCCAGTAGGCAGGCTGTAAGTTTGGAGCCTTAAGATGACAGAGTTTACAAGAGAATTTAGCAGAGAGGTAGAAGTCAGGGTCTTAGATGGAGAAATAGTAACACACTCACCTTCTGGACGACTGACAAACAGCCTCTTCAGAGAGTTGTAGGTTCCTATCTTGATTGTCCCATAAGATGCTTGTCTCAACAGGGCAGGAGAAATCCTGAGAGGAGAAGATAAATATGTTCATTAACCTTTAAACTGAGGACAGAAACAGAAGTAGATGGAGTGCTTATCTGTTACTTTCCCTCTAATCAACAAAACTGGAGTGTGACAATACGCCTATTGTCTATCATTTAAAAGCAGAGATGAATCTTAATAGCTGTAGACACAAAAGACTTGAATCACACCAGCGGCCACTCCTTCTTCTTTTTAAAATGGAACACATTTCCAGTCCCACTGGGCTTCTTTGAAATCTGTACTTGGATTCAGTAATATCACAGTTCAACCACCCACAAAGTGTAACAGCTCTGTGAGCAAAGCTTATTACTGCATATTGCATTGAGCACATGCTGTTTCCATCAACGTGAAGCATATTGCAAGTGTGTAGCAAGAAGAAGTAACTACATTTACTTAACAGAGCAGTTTAACTGAAAGCTCTCTCCCACCAGGAATGGCAAGACAACTGCGACTGTATTCACGCGTCCTGGAACTTAGCACTGAAATACCAGAGTGATTCTTGGCATTTCCCAAGAAGAAAAACCTTATTAGCCCTTTATAAAGCTCCACAGGTAGCCTAAACTGTAGAGAAGACAGGAAGGCTTTTCTGAAGCTAAGGATTGCCTGCTTGTCTGGGGCGAGCAAAATGCTACGTCTGGCTAGTAAACGTGCCAACTGGTAAAAAAGAATTGAACTATTAAACTATTTTGACTATCGATTACTCTTGAAGGTAATTTTTCAGGCAAAAAATGGCGAGGATCCTGCTTTCTTGGTTTATGAGCATATTAAACTGATTATCTTTGGTTATGTACTGACAAAACAAGACACTTAAAGTCATCACCTTAGACTTTAAAAAACTGGAATGGACACTATTTCACTATTTTCTGACATTTCATATACATTTCAGCTCTAGATTTAATATGACAGTTAATTTTAGTTTTTGTTATTATTTGGAATCCACTACTAAATAATTAAATTTGTACAAAGGTAAAAAAAAAAAAAAATGAATTCAGGGGAAGTAGATTTCTGACATTAAGTATGTTCTTAAATAGTAGTAAGCAGAAGCAGGAGTTTTCTGGTAAAGTGGTTCAGAGCAGATTGTGCGGGAATGATCAATGTTGTCCAGACAAAATGAATGAACCCTATTATGCAAATAATGCTATATCACAGACTGTTAATCTCGTAGCTATCAAACATTAACAACAACTGAACAACATTAAGGGATATGAGACTATGCCTGTGTTGTCAGGCTCACTGGTGGTGATGATTTGAGAACCTGAATATGCCCAATAAGATCGGGCTTGGCCAGCTTGTCAGAGTGGCCAGTAAAGTTATTGGGGTGAGTTATCTGCAGCTCCCTGACCTAAACAACAAGCAGGTACTAAGGGAGGCCCAGGCCATATTAGACTGTCCTGATCACCTCCCACAGTAGGAGTTTGAGCTCCTACCTGTAGGCCATGGATACAGAGTTCCTGCTCAGAGGACAAAAAACAGATTAAGTTTCTTTTGTTTGTGCAGCATTTAGTAACCTGAATTTGCATGTGACCTCTGCACCTTGGCACTCTGTGTATTCAGCCTTTAGCTGTTTTTTTGCACTGTGTTCATTTGAAGAGTTGTTGCATTTGCACCGTTTGTCCCTGTGATCTGTCTACATTTTTGCATCGTGTAATTATATTTTTCATGATGAATGTCTTTACCTGGCTACAGCCAAATTTCCCATTTTATGTTGGGTACCAAAGTTTGGTGCCAATATGGCACCTGGTCTTGCATGACCGATACCTACTGGATCGAATCAAAACAGATTATGGTGCCTTATTTCAGTGCCACACACCTTAACTGTCGATTGAAATAGCTGCGGTGTGAATGTTAAAGACAGATCACCAAATGTCCCTAGTTAACATTACCGCAACTCTCTCTCTCTACATGGCTCTGGCAGCAGCCTTCTGTTAGCTAGTGGCCACCGTAAACATGGTTAAGACGTGATTTTGTGGTGGCCAAATTGTGTATCAATGTTGTTTTTGCAAAGCCTTAAAAAAAACACGCTTCATACCCAGAGTAGAGCGCCCGGATGCCCTCCTCCTTGCCGATCCTGAAGAGGGCATGGAACATGCCTCTGTAGCGTACCTCTGTGTACTGGGATTGACCCTGGACCTGTAGTCGGGTCTTAGTCAGGTCAATGGGAAATGTCCCTGGGGATGAAAAGTACAATAGTAATGGGAGATGATGAACAATAATATTGAGGATTAACTGAAAAAAAGGAAAATTAAAGTATTGGAGTTCAGTGATACTGTGGATTGTAACAATAACTTATCTTGTTGGCAATATGTTGTTTCAGAAATGACAGCGATACACAATATTATTAGCATTTTAAGACCATTTTATACCACTGATAACTCAATATTGATTGTGTAACAGTACTGTAGGGATGACTACTCGTGATTTCATAAAATACCAACTCAGTGAGATTTCTGTTAAATAATAATCAGTAATGTGGATTTAATGACTAAATAGGTAAAGGCAAATTACAGAACAGCGACAACGGTCTGGTAAGTTCACAAAATGACATCACTTTTCTGTAATGCAACATTTAATACCAGGAAATACAACATTTATGCCACATCATGATATAACAATATCCAAAATCTAAGATGGATAACAATATGATATTGATATATTGCCCAGCCCTAATATAAATAGCATTTTTTCAAAAAATCATAGCTGAATTTGTGACTCAAATGTTACGATAAAACCTAACTGCCAGGCAGGGACCAAAATTAGCACCATCCACCAGCCAAATGCTGGTAATATGCAAGTGACTGGTAGATTTGCTTCACTCACCAGCCAAAAAATCAATGATCATTTTTTGTTTGGCTGGTAAAATTTGAACATTCACTAGTATTTGGCCCATGGACAAAAAGTTAATTCTGAAACTTGCTGACAGGTTAATTGCTGTTAAGAGGCTAGCAGACTATTGTGTGTTGTTCAAATGGTAAACTAAGCAGTGTGGATGTGTACCAACGTGACTGAATTCTAACTTTGTGAATTGTGTAAATCTGCAGTTGCCTCGGGATGCATATAATGTGCAACAAAGAGCTTTGATATTTATTCAGCTGGATGCATCGTTCACTTTTTGAAGCCAGCGTTACCATCACTTCTTAACAGATGCTGATGTATCATTTCCCTATGACTGCAAATTCATGGAAATTTAAAGGACTATTTGCATAGATTATCTAATGCCATGGCATTACACAGTATGAACCCAACGCTATGCATGACGGTGAGATGCTGCATGTTGTGGTGCATCACGTATCCTACCGAATTCTGCGACAATCGAGGCCATCCCTCCGTAGATGAACGGCTTCCAGTTCAAGTTGGTCATCTCCGCGGCGGCGGCTGCTTCCACCTGCTGCAGCCCCGCTAAAAGCAAGAGTAGCCCCCCGAGACAGAGGTCAACACAGTGATGCAGCCTCAGACAATGCAACATGTCGATAAACATTGAGATGTAATGATGCTACAGTTCAAGGAGGCTCCTCAGCATCAGCATCCCAGCGTACTGCGCCGGAAAGAGACGCCCGCTGTGTCGAGCACCGCGGACAGAGCCATCATATCAGTTGTGGGGTTCCTATTGGCTGAGAGTTCTGTCAATCACATTTTTAAGCGATTCAATTGGCTGACGTACCGGGGAGGGCAAACCATGAGTGACAACTCGGTGACAGCAACAGTGTCACGAGAACTAAATTAAGTTATTTATCACCCTGAACGCTATGTCATATGTTTATCTGAGTTGCTAGTAAATTATCGAAATTTTAATTATCTTTGTAATTACGATTTACAGTTTTAGTGGCTGAAAATTATCGTGGCCGCCCCAACTGTTTCGGTCGGTTAGCTGGAAACAGATGGTTCCTGCGCGGCTAACGGCTAGTCCGCTACCGTTTGTGGAAATTACTAGCCAGCTTGTTAGCGATGTTTAACATTTAGCAAGAAGTTACCGTTACATTTGCCCGAAATGTCACGTACCTGAGGTGTCGATAAAAATCCGCGACCTGCTACTTGATTTGATTTTCCATGACTTAAGTTAATACAAGCTGCATACGTGGCTTGACTTAAGTAAAGTGCAAGCAGAAAACTTCTCGCCTGCTGTTAGCTTCCCATTTCTGCTAATGTCAAATAACACCAGAAGAGAGCTTCTTCTTCTTCTCCTTTAAGGTTTAACGGCAGCTGCCATCCTGAGTTTAGTGTCGCTATACTGCCATCTTCTGGAAGAGGTCAGTTCCTACAGCAGGGGCACCCAATTTCCGGTTGCACCTTTTGCAAATTGACAGGAGGCCAGGGGTCAGTTAATAACAAACTTTAATAGCCAAATAATTATCAGTTAAAATTTTAAAAAAAAATTTCCTTTCTTTTAAATTCTTTATTTTCAAATTAATGGACTTATTACCATCAACTTCAAATTATTTACGGACCTCTTTTGAAAATGTAGGGACTAGAAAGTACATATATTTGTTTTAATATGTAGGGAATAAACGTAAGAAGATGTCAGATAAAGAAATACTCAAGCTTAAAAAAGTTCACATTAAACAGATTACATTAAACATAACCAGAACATCTTCCGTGAAACGTTTGAGTGATTCATAGCCTAAACATAAACCATATAATAATGATTACGCTAAGAGACAGGATCTATAAACATGTTAAAATGCAAGCATATAAATACGAATATTCATAGAATTTTTTTTTATATATAAATATGTAAATGCAGTATTGCGTAGTATGTGATGCCAATGCATAACAGAGTATTGCACAGTTTGAATGCAACTGTGTATGCAACAGTTGAATGTTCAATCTGTAAAATCCTATATTCCTTATATTCCTTAAAATCTGATTTTATCACCATAGCTGTAACTGATTAAAGAACTTGTATGTTTACTATTATGTTCACTAAAATAATATCATCATATGTATTTTATTAACATAATATCAGTAATTTTTTTTTTAAAATATCAATACTGGTATACTACAACACCCCTGATTCCTTATCAATAATATTTTAAGTAATTCCAAAGATAGATAGATAGATAGATAGATAGATAGATAGATAGATAGATAGATACTGTAATAATTAAAAAATGACACATAGGCTTTTTATTAAATTGAATTTGTTTTATTGGAGAGAATATTGGAGTTGATCTGTGTACATTGTATTTAAATAATGGTATTACGTGAAGGTATCCCGACACAGCTGCAGTATGTCCCTACATCCTGTTTAGGGACCGACGGCAGTGAGAAATACAACCTAAAGTTAAAGTTATCAATCACATCACTTCAACAGACAACTGTCACAGCCTAGTGTAAAGTCACCACTGTTAAACAGCCACATGATTTTTCTAAACTTAATTTATTCAAGCAAACATCTGGACTGAAAAAAACACTTTTTTAGGAGGGAGTGACTACAGTCACACTGACACTCACAGCCACACTACATCATCTTCTTCTCATATCATTTTCTGCAATCACTTCTTCCACAACAACTTCCTTCTTACAACTTTGATTTGTTGTTAATGTGTGACATCTTTCTCTGACTTTAAATGTGGCACACTCTTTATTATTTTTTTCTCTAAGTGTGAATCAGCCTCTGCACATTCACCCCTCTGTTCTCAATTTTACAAACACAAGTTCTAAGTCAGACCAGCAGCTTTGTAACCTTCACGTGATCTCTAACCTGATATGACCAAACATGTTAATTTTTCCTGGACTTCCCATCTTTTCCGACACCATTGCAATGGATGTGAGACTGTCCTCACCAAAACCAAGCAAAATGAACGTAGACGTCAGTAACTATGTATGCTGATGATGCAGCTTTCCAACGAGGATCCATCATCTCACATCCAAACAATTGCGCTGTCAAGTCAGGGTGCAGAAATCATCTGTTGCACCAGACAAACTCAGCAACAGAGGCTTGCAAGTGTGATGCTCAGCCACTCGGATGCACGTATTTCACTCGGGATTTTATGTCACCATTCGTCTGAAGGATGCAAAAGAAAGTTTGATTTGAGTGACCAGAGCATTCACACTGAGATGCATCTGTAGAAACACAATTTGAATTAAAACCACCTCCAAATGTGGCTTAGATCTGATTTGCAAAAATTGAGTTTCGTGAGTTTTTTTTTCGCTGTCCAGACTTCATTAAAAACAATCTACATATGCCAAAAACAGATTTAGGCTGGCAGTTTGAACAAGGCCCAACAGGACTCAATATCAGCTCTGATCATGTCTTGTTTCATGGAAAAAAATGTTGTGTCGCTACTCTTTTCAACTACTGCTTGCCAGTGTTTGTACTCCCTCTCCATTTTGATTCATTTGGTCTGACTGCATTTAGATCAGATAATCCATAGGTCCTTTTAGCAACCTTGAGTTGGTTTTCCAAAATTTTGGACATACACTATATTGCCAAAAGTATCAGGACATCTGTCTTTACACGCACATGAACTTTAATGACATCCCATTCTTAATACGTAGGGTTTAATATGGAGTTGGCCCACCCTTTGCAGCTATGACAGCTTCAACTCTTCTGGGAAGGCTTTCCATAAGGTTTAGGAGTGTGTTTATGGGAATTTTTGACCATTCTTCCAGAAGCACATTTGTGAGGTCAGGCACTGATGCAGGACTAGAAGGCCTGGCTTGCAGTCTCTGCTCTAATTCATCCCAAAGGTGTTCTATCAGGTGGAGGTCAGGACTTTGTGCAGGCCAGTCAAGTTCCTCCACACCAAACTCGTTCATCAATGTCTTTATGGACCTTGCTTTGTGCACTGGTGCACAGTCATGTTGGAACAGGAAGGGGCCATCCCCAAACTGTTCCCACAAAGTTGGGAGCATGAAATCGTCCAAAATGTCTTGGTATGCTGAAGCATTAAGAGTTCCTTTCACTGGAACTAGGGGGCCAAGCCCAACACCTGAAAAACAACCCCACACCATAATCCCCCCTCCACCAAACTTTACACTTGGCACAGTGCAGTCAGGCAAGTACCATTCTTCTGGCAACCACCAAACCCAGACTCGTCCATCGGATTGCCAGACAGAGAAGCATGATTCGTCACTCCAGAGAACATGTCTCCACTGCTCCGGAGTCCAGTGG
>JAJHUR010086024.1:0-10986 GCA_027495735.1 Lutjanus campechanus | reverse complement strand
GACACATGAAAGTTTCAGATATTTCCGCAGGTGAAAACAGCTCATTTTGCCTGGTAAAGCACTTGATTTTTTCAACGTTTTCATACTTCACGTGTGACAGGAAGATCACTTGAGCTTTTCTTAAAAGGAGAAACATAACGACACTTCCATACACTGCACAAGGACTCACTGAAGAGTTTGATGAGCATGAAAATTATGTAGGCCTAAATTATACGCTATGGCCTTCACAGATGCCAGTCGAACACCTATGGGAGATTTTGAAGTGAGGTGTTGGACGGCGCTCTCCTCCCCCACCATCAAAATACCACATGTGGACGTCTCTTTGTGAGAACGCTGCTGTTGTCTGACAAGGAGCACTGAAGCTGAAATTTGCCGCCCGTCTGTATCTCAGTTGATGTGGAGATATAATCGACTGATCCTGATCTGATTGGCTGATTAGCAGATCTGATATTCAGCAATCTTATGATAATCAGTTTCTTTCTTTCTTTCTTTCTTTCTTTAAACTGGATTGCTGATAAATAAAAAAAACATTCATTTTTAAAATTCTCTACTTTAAACAGGCTGAAAGGCATTTAAGTATAAATTTAAATTTTACTAATTTTACTTATTTTCTCTTTATAAAACAATTTTGTTTATTTCAGAAAAAAACACATGGTCAACAAAGTTTTGTGTTTGTGAGTTTGTGTTTATCTAAATTTTGACACCAAGATTTTCATTTTTGCTGCAAATGTACTGTATATCAGTCTCAAATGTAGGTTATCGTTACCTTGACTACTTAAAATCATATTGTACTGGCCCTGAAAAAACATCCCTAATATGAACAGATATTTGCAGAACGAATGAGAGAAATGCAGGTTACACAAATGGTTATATACAGTTATACATACATATCCATTAAGTTAATGGCATCATGTAACACAGCATATTTTTGAATGTCTTAATGGAATGATTTAACCCTCTATGGTACAGTGTTGCTTCCAGGTAACATGCTTATTTTTGGCCTTTTACACTCGCACGATATGGTGAAATACTTAAAAAAAGAAAGAGGTAAGACCCTGAGGGTCACATGACCCTTTTCTGCATCCTTCCTCACATAGTTCAGCTCCATCATCTCTCACCAAAATGCTCTGAAAATGTCTTTTTCTGTCATTTTACAATCTGGAAAAAAACTGATTCACATTAGTAGATGAGTAAAGTTTAATTTTTAATTGTTTAATGTACTTTATATTATAATTAAGTCATAGAAAACTGTTGAAAAGTAAATACTTTCTTAAAGTGAAACTGTGCCATTATGGATTCCCACCATGAAAGCTTCTGTATTGTATATTTAGGTTTATATACTGTTCGACAAATATAGAGAGGGGGGGTGTAAAATGCATTAATAACCATTTTATTTTATTTTAACTCGTAAGCAGTGAGCCAAAGATGGCAGGAACACAACAAATAGTTGCAACATGCCGTATGTCAGGAAAGACACACACCAGGAAACTGAAAACAAGCATTTAAGTGAAACACAAATGATTAAACACTGACATGTGACTCACTTTTTTTGTTCTGAAGAGGGTTATGATAGTTTGGTTTGATGGACTGTCGATGTAAAGTTTGCTGAAGTATGTTTACACTCTTCAACGCTTTTATTTCCTACAGGCTGTTCCACAATGACACAAGGTTGCCTGAAGGTAACATCTGCACAAACAAACTTATACAAAGAGTTCATTTTTAATTTCTTTTTCAATTTCAAATGGCCTAAATTTTAAAGTGGTGACCCAAATGAATATTTTCCATCACTACCATTATATAATTTATTCAAATTTGAAACAATATCTCTCTCTTTTCATTCCTTTACCATTATGGTGTGCTGTTGCTTTAAGGTAACACACCTAAAGGGTACCCTGAAAAAAATTTTTTTTTGTGAAAATGTTGTCAAATTATGTTTACTTGACTTATTTTATGACACAAAAAAACAATACAAGTGGCATCATAATGCGCACCATAGAGGGTTAATCGAATCTTTATTATAATCTGCTTTTCAACGTCTGACAATTCAGCTGAAATGATACTAAGGTACATGACAAATACCAGGAAATATGTTATGAGAGCAAATATGTCTCTTTTTTTTTTTAACTTTCACACCAAAACAAGCCCCTGTGGCCACAGTGGCAGTTACTGGAGGCTTGTTGTGTATGCGGCCCAACGTAATCTACATGCAACATGTCATAACAACCCCGACCTCAACTGAAGTCAATTACCCACACTGTCTTCCTGTGTCCCACTTTGCCCCTCTTTTCTGGGCTTGTCAGATCCTGATGCTACAGATTGGAATCAGGTCACTCGACTGCTATCTCCACTCAGCCATTAGATAGATATCTGCTCCATCTGAGGGCTGCTGACTGCTCAGCCTACCTGCCGGCTCACGCGCACACGCACACACAAGCGCACACGCTGAACAACTTAAACCAGGCGTGCCCGGGACGACATCCAGCAAATATTTAAATATGAAAATAGATGCTGAGATAATGGACTGCACCAGCGATGAAAACAATGAAGTTGGGACACCCGGGGTCATCTGTCATTTCAGCCCGCAGGACTTTATGAAATCTGGTTGAAAAGTACAGTTTTAATGTACGGTTATGTTATTATGGAGAAAACGTCTTTAACACTTTATTTTACAGTAAATGAGAACAACATAACAAGAGGAAAAAGATGTCAAAGGCATAATAAGACATAACGAGACGTGAACGGCAAAAAGGATGTAACAAGATGAAAGAGTCATAAAGGTGTAATAAGACATCACAAGATGTTAAAGACAAAAAAAAAAGACAGAACCAGACGAAAACAACGTAACATCATGAGAACAACAAAGCAAGATGTAAAAGTTGAAAAAGACAGAAAGGCATCATGAGACATAACGAGACGTAAAAGACAAAAAAGATGCAACACGATGGAAAAGACGTAAAGGTGTAATAAGACATAAAGTTGTAAAAAACAAACAAAAAAAAGTGCAATAAGACGTAAAGACATAAAAGACAAAAAAAAAAAGACAGAACCAGACGAAAACAACATAAAACAAGAACAATGAAATGAGACAAAAAGGCATAACAAGGCATAAAAGATGAAAAAGACAGAAAGGCGTGATGACACATAACAAGACGTAAAAGACAAAAAAGACGTAACAAGATGAAAAAGACATAAAGGTGTAAAAAGATGTAATGATTTAAAAGACAAAAAAGATACAACAAGACAAAAAAGATGTCAAGGCGTAATAAAATGTGACAAGACGTAAAAGTGTAAAAGACGAAAACGATGCAACGAGACGTCAAAGACGTAACAAGATGAAAAAGACGTGAAAAAGACATAAGATGAAAAAGACGTAAAGGCATAATTAGACGTAACGAGATGTAAACTTGCCCACAGTAAAAATGAAACACTTTAGTTTGCTTCACATTTATGTTGTCATTTGTCTCTAATTACTCCCTAATAAAGGGTCTGTCTAATAAAGAAAACATTATTTCTAGTTTGTATCTAATTTGATACACAGCGCAGCTTGTTATTTCCTATCAGTGTCCTGTAAAATAACTCTCGTTTGAGTTGATGTGAAGCTTTGCAACGTCCTACGTGACACGTCCGTCAAACGCAAGCCGAGTGTCACCCTCTGAATGAAGGAAAATTCTGCACAGAATACGGCTTCATTCATGTTTTCCCTGCGCCCGAACCCTGCAGCAGCTCATTCCACTGATTGAACTGGAGTATTACTGTGTTATCCCCACAAAATGACCCTCATGAAGAGCTTGTTGTGTCACAGAACTGGTTCAGAGCATGGAAATAGACTCTGAGAAACACTGGACCAAAGAGAGAAGTAGGCCTACAGCCATCGCCACGGGGGGGTTTTGGGTCAGTGTTTCCAGCAGCAGTGGACCTCTCAAACACATGTGGTCAAAAATAACTTAACTTGTTCACATCAACGCGTGAAGAATTTGACTCCAAAAACAGATACAGTCTAGTAAAAGACACCAGTTTTGACCAAATGCTTATGTTGCTCAGTAGTAAATCTGGGTTTGACCTCGTCTTTCTTGATGGTCGACCTTTTTTCTTTTGCTGCATCCCCACTGATGATACAGAATATTCTGTGGGGTTTTTTTTTTTTGTATCTGCAATGATAATATTTATGCTGGTTATGCTATATCCTAATGTATTAAGATTATTGTAGTTATTTTTCAGCAGTCACCAGTCTTAATCGATCATTTTGTGAATGCAATCTGTTGAGTTTTGAGGACGAAGTAAAAAGAAAATGCAGGTATTATTCTGTTCACTCTTCTTTTTTTTAAAAATATATCATTAATGTATGTTTAAAATATAATAGAAATACAACATATGCTTTGACTTCTTCTACATTTTTTGTATTCATTTCAACCAGATTTTATCCAGCAGGAATAAAGTTATAGTTATAAGTTAAAGTCATTTAGCTAATGTGAAAAAATGTTTATAAAAAAATGATAATTAAAGGAGAGATTTGTAATATATTGATGTTAATAAATCATAAAAAAATAACCATGATATGTCACCAGAGATGAAGGAAAGATGTTAAGCTGAAATACTCGCTAGTCTGACATCAACGCTGCAGCCGCTTTGAAATCTCTATTCCGGGCTGAAATAACTGTTTTTATTTGCCTATTTCACATTAATTAGAGTTCAAATTAATGATGAATGTTCGCCAAATCAGTAAGTGGGTGTTTTTGAGCTGTAAGAAATCACACATAATCTTTTAAAGGGCATATATGTTTTGTTTTCAGGCTAAGAGGCTGAACTTTACATCGACAGACTAACATTTACAAACAGCTGATCAACATTCATTTAAAAAAAAAATAGGATTCAGCCTATTTAATATACAGTCTACAGCTCCAACTCTATTTGGACTGCAGTACTTATTTTTGCTCACACAACTGCTCCTTTAATTAAAAAAAATAAAACTGATCATTTGATCACCACTGAGCCTGTTTTCTTTGAAAATACATATTATTGTCTACAGTCTGTTAAGTGCTCTGTTTCAGGGGGATTTCAGACGTTACATCATTATATTCAAACAGAATTTATCAGTCATTTACTTATTTTGTGGCTTTCAGTTAAAGTATAAATCAACACCTCCCCGTTAACAATATGTGAAATTTGCAAGAATTTGCAACTTCACCCACTCTCTCTGTTTTCACATGTAGTGGAGGGTTAAGTATTTGGAACTTCCCTTATGAGTGAGAACCATCACATGTACTGAAAAAGAATATTGCAACAGATCCTAAAATGTCCCCAGGAGCGACTGTGATGCCTGTGAATGCACAAATCACAAGAATCTATCATAGTTTTTTAAGTCGGACATCAGAGTTGCACTGACTATGTTTACATGCAGACTAATTTTCCACTATTATTTTGAATATGACAGTACACAGCACGCTTGGAATGTGCCTCTCGGTCTGGGTTTTTACCACAGTTTTTGCTCTGTAAGCAAACCAACCAACAGTTTCCGAGGCTGGGGTAGACATGTACACACAAAATAAAAGTCCATATTTCTGTTGGGGAGGAGAAACACACCTGCTTTGAAACATCATGAAAAACTTGAATTTCAACATGTTTATGGGTATGCTTTGCTTTGGAGGATACACAGCTGCGTGTAAACAAGAATATTCATTAAATCTTCATTTTCATTAGCCGCGTAAACAGGTTAACTGGAATACTGTGTTACATTTTGTGCATGTAAAGGCAGTCAGTGAAGTGGCTCGATGGCTGATGGTGGCATTGATTGCGTTAGCACATTGACAGAGTCACTTTGTAAAGTTCCTGTGTTGAATACTAGCAAATAATGCCCACTTAGAAAAAGTTAAAGTTGCATAAGGTTGTTGAGTGCAATATAAAAATCAATTCTGTGAACGTATGAGCACTTAAAATGTGTTCATATGCAGTGTTGGCATGTATTTCTTGTTAAAAGGAGCAATATGTAGCAATTGCACAGGCAAAATTGAGTTCTGCAGTCCAAGTAGTGAATTGGAGAAATGCATATTAAATAGGTTGAAGTCCTTTTCAATTAATGATTTATTGGTGGAGCGAGTTGTTTCCCCTCAGACTCGGGTGGGGCTTTTCCACTGGCACTTTTGGCCGCACTGAGTCAAATCGTGCCGCGCTGATTTGCTTTTCTATTGGCACTTTTTAATCGCACCGAGCTGTGCTGAGTCATGCCCAAGATGGACTGGGGCCAAAGCAAACTCAACCCACCTCCAAAGCAGGCTGCGGTGATGTCTGCCGACTGTGGCCAGCACTCTCTCTCCTGAACGAGCACTGCGAGACTCAACTCGCAGGAGAACAGAGATAAAGACGTCTCTAAAAGTCTCCGTGACAGTGTGTGTGTCAGATCTTCAGAAGCTAATCTCTGTGGTTTGTGAAGAATTCAGCGTTTGGTGTTTATTAACCATTTTATAGCTGCTCATCTCACGCTAAGCTGCTCGTCCTCGGTTAAAGACACACCCTCAACCGAGTAGCCCTGTTCCAATGGAAGTGCAAACCCCGTGCCGTGCTGGGCTGACATGCAGAATCAAACCGAGTCATGCCGGGTCAGCTCGTGGCTGTCTGCAGGAGCTCTGCAGGAGTGCAAGATGAGCGCAACACTGTAAATTGACAATAACAAGCGACGACGAGTCCTCCACTGTACGTTCAGCTGTTTAAAACAGTTGAATCAAGAGACTGCCTGTCTCACTGCCAACCAAACTCCATTAACATTTTGCTCAATTTAGTCATAATTTATTTAAGTTAATAATTAAGTTATTCAGGCCCGGAATAGAAATTTCAACACTGTGGTTGAAGTATCAAGTGTTTCAACTTAACATGTTTCCTTGACCTCTGTGGTCATTTTATGATTTAATTGATTATCCAACTGATTAACCGACTGTAATTTGCAGTAGTTGGCAATAGTAATAATGGTTTCAGTTGTTAATTTTCAGTTGAATTCAATTCAGTATGCTTTATTGGCATGAACGTCTTATGAAAAATATGCTGATGCTTTAAGGTCACAATAAAAAGGCCAATACAAATCAATTCGATAATGATATTAGAGAAGAAAATCATTAAAAATGACTCATTAACTAAAACAGAGCAAATATATACAAAAAAACACATTACACATTACAGTGAAACTTTATGACTTGCAGTTTAAGTAGTTAATGACAAAATAAATAGTCGTAGTATTCTCATGACATTTTTTTGCCATAAAATATGGCACAATGCAAGAGCTCATTGGCTGCGCTCCCCCTTTAAAACACATCTCTGAGCTGCGTACATGAGGACTGAGATGCCCTGTGATCCCTAAATCAAACACACCTGCACTTTCCTCTGTGAAACAATGTGAGATTTCAGACTTAAATTCTGATACTTTCTCATGATGCGGTTTGGATGTACTGATCGTTGATCGTTACATTTTTTTTGAGAGTAGTTAAGATATATTTAACCACTTTTCATTGTGAGGTTGCTAATAGTTTAATAAAGTAATAAAGTAGTTTTCCATTTTGTTTTTTAACAGTGAGATTCAATCTTTTGGCTCCAAGCTGAGCAGTTAACTTATCATTATATATAATTTTGTAAATAAACATTTTGCTTTATTATGTTTATTGTTATTGTGTATTTGTCTGCTTAACTTGCTCTACATGAAGCTTCCCAGCAAAGGGTTTTTCACACGTTTGTTCTTGTATAACCGCTGTGACAATAAACATCTTGAATCTCGAATCTTGAATCTATTAGTTTAATAGCACTACAATGTTCACCTGCAGCAGTGTGACCTGTGACATCCACCCTGGTACGGTGCGTGCCGTGCGCAGCAGAGGCAGTGAGGGCCCCTGACAGGCTGAGATAAACACCAACAGTGGAAAAACCTCAAGCGATTATTCTGCTTAGCTGACACAATATCACAGTGATAGCGCAGATCTGCCTATGTGAGCATTTCGACAGAACAAGGTGTCTTCACCAACATGCAAAAAGCCAAATTGACAAACACACACACACACATACCGACACAGAGCAAACCGCACCGGTTGCAGCTGAATGAGGCTGGTCGAAACAACCGTTTTTTTTATTTTATTTTGTGAGCTTGTCAAAATGTTACAGATGCTCCCGTCTGATAAGCGTCAAGTTCGCATTATTTCTCAGAAACGAGCCCACCGCAACACCCTCTTTTCCGACGCCTCATCCGCTGAGTGCAGCAAAACAACATGGCGGAAGCGAGCCGAAGGCGAGGGCTGCTTTTCGCAAATATTACCCTATAGAGATACGGAGACCACAATGACCTGATTGAGCCGATAGCGGTGCACACAATATTCTACAGAAAGTCTCCAGAGGACGGAGGGCACCCTGGGCAGCGTCTGCAAACGCAACTCAACTGTCAACCTGTAAATGATTTCTGTTGTTTTCACAGTATTATTCTGGGGGGAAAAAATTCGGAAGAGTCGCTATAAATTTAACATTTTTCACTTTTCACTCTTTTACTCAAAGATGTTTTTTTTTTATCTACGTATTCAATTCATTTCAAATTGCTTTATTAGCATGACATAACACTAACACATAACATAACATAATATTGCAAAAGCAAAGCATTTCTGAAAATGTCTATAAGAAATCACATACTACAAAACAATATCACAACAAATGGGCGTATTACAGAAAAGAATACTACAAAACAAAACAAATACCATTAAATATCATTAAATAAATCAATAACCAGAGTGAATTTAACTGTCACTCGCTATACCTCAGTCTATGGCAGGCAGCGACATAGACTGCTGCTAACTCGTGGCTCTTGGAGTCCTCCCCTTTATCTTCGTTTGATACATTTAGAAAACCTTTTGAAATCAATTCAAAGTTTTGAAACGTGCTACTCTCATATATTTATGTCTCTCACATTTGATGTTTCGGTTTCACTGAAACGATAATAAAAAATTTACATTTACATATTTACATAGCAGCTTTAAAAACTGAGTTTACAAAGTGCTTTGACAGACAAAGCAAGAGAGCAGGATGCCCCAGAGGCAAAAGCAACACAAGGTCAAAACAGGAACAACAAAAACAAACTAAACTAAAATTGAAGAGAAACTAAGACACAAGCAAAAGACACTAAAACATAGTAAAACAATACAAAACAGTAAAACAGAAAAGAACAGGAAGGAGGGAGGAGATTACAGAGACATTACATGATGTTGTCTAGTCAAAATAAATAAGAAAGGAAATAAAACAACATTATGGAATGTCAATATAAATAAGTACAAAAAAAGGATTGAATTAAATATATTAAAAAGAGACAACATCACATAAAAGCAATTTTGATTTAAAAGATGTCACTGGTCCAGCAGCCTTATCTCTGCGGGCGGGTCGTTCCAAAGTTGAGGGGCCCTGATGGAGAAAGCATGGTCAGATTTAAGCCTGGACTTTGGAACAGCCAGGAGAGCCCCGCCCCCAAGGATATAAGGCTGCGCACTGGCTCATAAGGGGTTAACGTTTCAGCTATGTAGCCAGGGGCCAGACCCAGGCGGGCTTTAAAAGCGATCGGTAAAATCTTAAAATCAATTCTAAAACACACAGGAAGATATTCAATATCATCAGGCAAAAGACCTACAAGTGTCCGCTATCATAAACAACTTAACAGACCGTTGTCGTGGCAAATCAGCAATATTTCGGTCAAGTTTCTGATTTTACCTTGCTTTGATACCAAGGATGTGAACAGATAATGTATAGAACATAACAGTCTCATTAATACTTACCCACAGTTTCCACCAGGCACGGCTGCGTCGCGTCACGGCAGCCGGAGCAATCCGTGTCCATTCGACACAATGCCTGTGATTCCACCGGAAGCACAGAGCCACGTTCCAGAAGCGGCTCTCCGCTCCGCTTCAAATGCGCGCCAAGTCTATTTTTGACGGATGCTGCGTCGGTTAGGAAGTCGGACACAGAAAAGGCAGGGAGAATCCGGTTGAGTTTCAAAATAAAAGACCCCGTGCAGACTCACGATCATAAAGACAGACAGAAAATAAACTATTTAGCTACATAGCCTGCTTATCCATGGTAGAAGCACAGAGAGCAAGAAAAGAGGACCTAATGCTTTAAATGCTTCTGAAACGCTGCCGGTTGGCGCTGTGGCCACGCGGAGAACGGATCAGAACTGTGGCACAGACGTGCTGTGGTTGGTGGAATCAACTGGTTACAGGATACCATTTGGCACATTTGTGTTGTGCCTTGTTGGCACTGAAATTGATTACATCTAGTTAGTGAATGTAATTGATAGAGGTTGTAAAACATACTGCACGACCCTGATCTGATTTACAATGCAATTCAATGAAATCTGAGTAGCAAACTGGGAACACTTTCTCATCCCAACTTGTCCCATACCGACAAAATGTCACCGCCTCTCTGTGTCCGATACTGAAGAAGAAAGTTCACTTTAGCTGCAGTATCTGATGCGGTCAGAAAGCCGTTTTTAACACATGATTAACGCCATGTAACGGCCTTTTAGCATGGAATTAACGCTGCGAAAGGGTCGCAGTTCGGTTAGGATCAGGCACAAAAGGCACATGGTTTGGTTTAGGGTTGTCTGGAGGCTGGCTGTACACTTTTCAAAAGCAAAACATGACATATCTGTTGTCAGATTTATTGCTATTGAATCATTGAAATATCCATGCAGAAGAGGGGAGCATTAACTCTATGTTATTAAAACAGGAACTGTTCTGGATCCACCGGGTACACTGGTCCAAAAAGGCCTAAATGAGGGCTTTGATATCCAACCATTTCTGTGAATTCTAATCCTTCAGACGAATCCAGCGACCATCTGGCTGCCTAGCATTGCTGCAGTCGAAGGGAACCCCAAATTTGTGAGACTCTCACAAGATTTTTCATGGTTTCGGCCAAAATGTTCACTCTGGGGTTCAGCACTCTTCATCAAGCAAAGGTTTGTGTATTTTGCATTCCGTT